>JBAKBP010014951.1:0-57169 GCA_037953745.1 Lithodes maja
GTATTAGACTAAATAACGATAATGAAAGTGTTTGGGTAGAGGTTAACGAAGGTAGTGAGACCATAGTTATTGGAGTTATGTATAGACCGCCAAATATGAGTAGAAATGACGGAACGTCATTATGGGAGGAAATTAAAATGGCATCAAGGTTTAGCAATGTGTGCATTATGGGGGATTTTAATTTTCCGAATATAGATTGGCAGCATCAAATAGGAGACTCTGATTCTGAGGAGTTTATAGAGGTAGTACAAGATAGTTTTTTATTTCAATTCATAGATACGCCGACTAGAGGTAATAATATTCTCGATTTAGTTTTCAGTAACAATGAACATATGGTAAATAATGTAGAGATAGGGGACCACCTAGGAAATAGTGACCACAATTCTGTGTATTTTAATATACAATGGAAAGGTAATACCAGAGAGAATACAACATTAATACCTGACTTTAGAAAAGCCAATTATGGTGGGTTAAGAAGAGCCCTATTAGCCGACCCTATGGTCAAAAAATTAAGTCGATCCAGGTGTCCAAATGAGTGTACCCCTTCTCAGGCACCTGTCATCTTAAGTCAGGAAGAGACGTCAACCTTGGTAGATACATACGATAATTTTATCAAGTCAGTATTCAATGCACAAAATAAATACATCCCCAAAAGAAAATTTAGATCAACACAGAACCAACCCAAATGGATGAATAATAGACTATTAGATCTTCTAGGACAAAAGAGAGGAATATATAGAAAGATTAGGAAAGGCGAAATTCACCTACTTGCTTACTATCAGAATCTATCAAGACAGGTAAAAAAGGATATTAGGAAAGAAAAAAGAAATTATGAAATCAAGGTTGCCAATGACTCAAAAAATAATCCTAAAGCTTTTTACCAACTATATAAATCCAAGGTTAGAGATGTAATTGGTCCCCTTAAAACTTCGATAGGAGAAATGACAAAAAATGATTTAGAAATGTGCAGTACATTAAATAGTCAATTTCTTTCCGTTTTCACTAATGAAAATTTGGCACAGTTTCCAGAAGTCCGTAAGGTATATAGCGATAGTATAGAAAATAGGTTAAGTACGGTTACTATAAGTAGAAATGATGTGCTTAAGGAAATTGACAGACTGAAACCTCATAAATCGCCTGGTCCTGATGAGGTATATGCTAGAGGATTAAAAGAATGTAGGGATGAGTTAAGTTACCCATTAACATTTTTATTTAACAAGTCATTGGAGACAGGTATTGTTCCAGAAGCTTGGAAGCTTGCAAACGTAGTTCCGATCTTCAAAAAAGGTGACAAATCAATAGCATCCAATTACCGTCCCATTAGTCTTACATCAATCATAGGAAAGATACTAGAGTCAATTATTGCTAGTAAAATTAGAAACCACTTAGATACATTTAATTTAATAAATTCTTCTCAGCATGGATTCACTCAGGGACGTTCTTGCCTTACTAATTTGCTTAGTTTTTTCTCAGAGGTATATGAAGCAGTAGATAATGACAAGTCATATGATATAATATATTTAGATTTCAGTAAAGCTTTCGACAGAGTCCCCCATGAGAGATTGATGAGAAAGGTTGAGGCGCATGGAATAGGTGGGGCGTTGTTGGGATGGATTAGGTCATGGCTAATTGGTAGGAAGCAGAGAGTCAGCATAAATGGTACGAAGTCAGAATGGGGAGCAGTCAAAAGTGGTGTCCCCCAGGGATCTGTATTAGGTCCTCTGTTGTTTGTTATATACATAAATGACCTAGATTTAGGTATAACTAG
This sequence comes from Lithodes maja, assembly GCA_037953745.1. Taxonomy (NCBI): domain Eukaryota; kingdom Metazoa; phylum Arthropoda; class Malacostraca; order Decapoda; family Lithodidae; genus Lithodes; species Lithodes maja. Next base: position 1,769 of record JBAKBP010014951.1, read on the forward strand.
TAGGATAAGTAAATTTGCAGACGATACCAAAATGGGGAGAACAATTGATTCAGATAGAGATATAGAGTGCCTCCAAAGGGATCTAGATACCTTACACGAATGGTCAGTAAATTGGCAGATGAAGTTTAACATTGACAAATGCAAGGTATTAAAGATAGGGAAGATGCATACAAATGTTAAATATAAACTAGCTAATGTGGAATTAGAAAACTCGAATTGTGAGAAAGATCTAGGTGTGTTTGTTAGCAATGATTTGAAGCCTAGACAACAGTGTATAAGCGTTCGAAACAAGGCAAACAGGATTCTCGGGTTCATCTCTAGGAGTGTGAGTAACAGAACTGCTGATGTTATCTTAAAACTTTACTTGTCATTAGTGAGACCCCATATGGATTATGCTGTTCAATTTTGGTGTCCTTATTACAGAATGGACATAGATTCATTGGAGAGAGTACAACGTAGAATGACAAAAATGATCCATAATATTAGAAATCTTCCGTATAAAGAAAGGTTGAAGAAATTAGGCTTACATTCGTTAGAGAGACGCAGAGTTAGAGGGGATATGATAGAGGTGTTCAAGTGGGTTAGTGGGATTAACAAAGGGAACATGACAAATGTACTAAAGCTCAGTGATAGCGAAAGAACTCGTACCAATGGTTTCAAATTAGATAAATTTCGTTTCAGAAAAGATATAGGCAAATATTGGTTTGGTAACAGAGTTGTAGATGGGTGGAATGGACTACCAGGTGCTATAGTGGGATTAAAAACGATAGGGAGCTTTAAGATAAAATTGGATAAGCATATGGACGAGAAGGGTTGGGTGTGAAGGGGGATCAGCAGGGTTGGGCCAATCAGCGCTCTGCAGACCCCCGTAATCCTGCGTTAATCTCTTACCGTTTTGGTAAGATGATCCTCAGGGTATTAGAGTGTTGAGCCTATAATTGGGCTTTGTAATTGGGGTTGTGTGGGACAGGGATCTGCCTTGCTTGGGCCAATCGGCTTTCTGCAGACTCCCATTTTCTTATGTTCTTATGTTCTTATAATGGTGTAGTAGAATCAAATGATCATAATGGTATAGTAGAATCAAATTATCATAATGGTGTAGTAGAATCAAATGATCATAATGGTGTAGTAGAATCAAATTATCATAATGGTGTACTAGAATCAAATGATCATAATGGTGTAGTAGAATCAAATGATCATAATGGTGTAGTATAATCAAATGATCATAATGGTGTAGTAGAATCAAATTATCATAATGGTGTAGTAGAATCAAATGATCATAATGGTGTAGTAGAATCAAATGATCATAATGGTATAGTAGAATCAAATGATCATAATGGTGTAGTAGAATCAAATGATCATAATGGTATAGTAGAATCAAATGATCATAATGGTGTAGTAGAATCAAATGATCATAATGGTGTAGTAGAATCAAATTATCATAATGGTGTAGTAGAATCAATTGATCATAATGGTGTACTAGAATCAAATGATCATAATGGTATAGTAGAATCAAATGATCATAATGGTGTAGTAGAATCAAATGATCATAATGGTGTAGTAGAATCAAATGAAATTAATGAATTAATGAGTGCGAATGAACGCATACATGGTTACCTGTTTTTCTGCACATCATAACAACTTTAACAATACTATCGCAACGAATAACAGTGATATAGTAACGTCCAGTCAAGCATCATTAACCCATTCTTGCGCATATCACTGCAACGTAAGACCCATATGAAATGGAGAAAAACAAAATGAAGATCAAATAAACACTCACATAAAGACACACACGTATACAGCTATTACCATGCGAATAACAGGAAATTGGTTAAGTGATTTGGATAGTGATTCAGTGTGTGTTATAATCAACACCATCATGAGATCAGAAGGGAAACCGCCAAAAGTAGATAATCAACACATTAATATTTACGATAGTAATTACTGCTTTGATCGGAACTACAAAATACTGTATGTGTAATCTATGAATTGAAGCTAGCAGAACTCGCAAAAAGATGATGTCAGAACAAAACTTTACTTCCACCCAACTTACAAGACGAGGAGGCGTATCGAAGAAAATGTTGATTATAATTGCCAATGAAAGAAAACGAACAATAAGGTGGACTACAGAAATGATCATGGACGACGTTATAGCATTCAGATTTGTGGCATCCAAGACGGAAATGGGGAAAACTGGAACGAGATAATCCTAAAATAGTCGTGAGGGTTACCAAGACCCTTGTCTACTTTCTATCCACCTGGGGGTAAGTCCTTGCCGCACTTTGAGGCGGCCAATGTTGGTCTTCAATGTCGAGTCTACTCTTCAAAGTACAGCAATCAATATTAACCTGTTCAGTACCAGTGACATAATTTGAATTATATGCTGGCAATTATTAGACGATTTCATTCAGCTTACGACGGACGTGTATCAATTATGAAGCAATTAACCTTTTTGTACTACAGCAGATCCTTTTTAACTTGCACAAAATCGTCTAAATATAGCTAGAATACTGTAAAACATACTTCACCGGTACATAAGGGGTTAATAACAACAATAATATTAATATTAATAGTAATCTTATAATAATAAACATACTATTACTACTACTACTACTACTACTACTACTAATAATAATAATAATAATAATAATAATAATGGTTAGCACAACTGCACAACATACAACCAAGGAGTGGCCGCGTAAATCCAGGTAAGTGACACGGTAAACCTGTATGCTAATAAGGGGATTTGCATAAGTAACCCAAGTCCACCTAATTCACCCAATCGAGCTTCATGTGTAAAGGGCACGAGAAGGCCATTATTTTATAATGTTTTATATGATAAGGGTGGATATGGATACTCTGTTAACGTCGTTAATGATCTAAACAAAACAAAATATATATATATATTGATACATACTGGAATTTGTTTGGGTAACCATACAGTATTTATGCAAGATCAACTTAAATGCTAGTTTCTGCACACGATTGAATATACAGTAATGTAGTACAATTATTATATCTTAAGGCTTCAAAAACAAGACATTACACATATGATTGGAAAACAATGTAACATGTCATACTAAAACTTGGCGACCAGTAACTAGAATAAGACGAAATATATAATACACTTCAAGATCTAAAATTTACAGAAACAACAATTCTTCGGGACAGAGACCACTTTCGCGTTCCCTCGCTTCTTTCTCTAACTCGTCTATTAGGTAAATTTGACAAGAGGAGGAGGATCCCTAGCCTCCCGCCCCCGAAGTAGGAAAAGTAGTACAGGAAATGAGACAGACAGAAACAGATAAGGTTGGGTAGAAGATGCAAAACCTCACACCGGAAAGGACATGCCCTCAATAGAGATACAGATCAATATTTACGGTCGAAAATGCTTGTGTAAATTCGTTTGTAATAACATGTTTTTTCAAATGGCGTCTATGCAAGGAGTGTATTACGGGAAGTACTTTCGAACTATTTGTTTCTACGTGTGGATAGTGCATGCGTTACATTGTGTTCTTTTTGCCTACTGCTTTTCTTATATAATCCTAGTATAACATTAATGGCATATGACAAACGACATTATGTAGAAGGACTTAGTAAATAATTATTCACTGCTGAAGTTTGCAATAAAAATACAGTAAATAAAAAAAAACAAAAAAAACATGCTATCGTGAATGACTACGAAAGATTACCGACCAGAGAACTTGCTTAACGCCTTGAATACACGTTATCAGTAAGTACACGTTGAAAGTAAGTGGGTAGTGTTAGTCAGAAAATAAGTAAGCCTTAGTTTATTTGGCTATTGTTAAATTGACACTGGTGGAGTTAATATAATTTACTGGTTGAATGAGACACGACGACAGGTGTAAAGTTTCCACCAACCATCACCGAAATAGGATAAGCAACGGGAACGAATTATATTATATTGTTTTTCAAAATTGTCGCAGGGAGTGGCAAGGGCGGGGAAAACCAAGCAAATTAGACATGGAAGACACCTCTGGGGTTACTTTGTTCTATTATTATCTGTGATCTTTTATACTGTTGAGGGTATGTCTCGCCGTAGAGAGCTAAAAATAGATAGATAGATAGATATAGATAGATAGATAGATAGAGACAGATAGAGAGTTACAAGGAGTTACAAGGAATAGTTAGTATCTCAGAAACCTTTCGGTCCACTCCCGGGAGATACTGGAAGTGGAAGGAGAAAAACTGTTTAGTGCACTACACTCATTACAGAGTGTGCAAAATGCTATCTACTCTGTTATTGAGAGAGAGAGAGAGAGAGAGAGAGAGAGAGAGAGAGAGAGAGAGAGAGAGAGAGAGAGAGAGAGAGAGAGATAGAGAGAGAGCAAAAATAGTGTTAGCTTATGCTTAACTTAAACATAAATGTATCCTTCTGTCAGACTAGTTCCCACTGGTTCCTCCGAAACTAAATATAAAACCGTCTAACATTAGAAAAATTATAAAGATAAAAAGGCGTCAACATAAGATAGGATAAGGGCGCAATCTGGCAGTTTATTCTAGCCGTCATAAGGCATTTCTTTATACCGTAGAAAGGATTTGTTGGAATTAAAAGGGAAAAAACCTATTCCAATTTACACTTTGACGTCCATATATCTTTCCAATTCAAAATAAAGTAATGTAATAATCGCCATAAAATTGAAAAAAGTCCTCTTGTCACTACTCTACAGAAAACAAAACGTATAGGCCTAAGTTGTTGTTGTTGTTGTTGTTGTTGTTCCCCAAGCTGCCTGGCCGAACAGCCTCAAGGCCCCGAGCAAGGCCAAGGCCATAACCGAGCGCCCCCACAAAACCCTCCCTGCCGACCACAATAAAGCCTGGGTGACCGAAGCCACTCCATGGCGGGGAGCTGAGGAAGGTGCGGAAACACCCGGGAAACCAAAGCCCTACCCAGGGCCCTGTGCCCCTCAGCAATTATGAAGAGAAAGTTGAGGGGCAAGGGAAAAATGTGACGCTTTGGCCTAAGTTGCTCACCTTACTATAACAATGGCTCTATATTTGGTCAATGTATAATTTAAATTATTATGCAATATTTACGAAAACATCTCTAAAGGCAATATTACCGTTCTTGTGGTCCATTCCAATTTTGTTACCATTTACAAAATATACTGACCTATTTTAACCCCTTGAGGATTATGGCGCATTGTGTCAGTTTATTCAGGCTATCATTAGACGATTGCATGCAACTAAGGAGGGCTCTCTAATAGTCAAAAGGATAAAAACTATCTCAATTAACTCTCTAGCTCCCTCAAGTTTTTCCTAAGCTGAATAAAGTCGTAAACTAATAGCCAGAATACACTGTCAACACGCTTCATAATCCTCATGGGGTTAATCCTTGTTTAGTGCCCCGGTGTCATACTTGATCAGCATTATGCCTACTTAAACCTGTAAATATTCAGAAACCCGTCGCTCCCTTACAAGTTCAACCCAAGACCTTGATGAATAAACTGAGGTGATGGTCATATCCACAATGCACTAAACCCTATTTAGTTCGAAGGAGGTCATACTTAAATATACTGTATATTTAGTTTTAGTTTTTAGATTTGACTAGGTAAAATTGCCGTTATGGTGCCGCAGGTTCATTTTCGGTCAAAATATGTGTTGATATGGTATTTGATGTAAATCAAATGATGTTAATGTAAAATCACTCTGGAAAATTATTTAAACTTACCTTAACCTCATTTACCTAAATTAACTTTGCTTAAACCTAGCCTACCCTAGTATCTTAGGCGGAGGCTGCCGCACCCATACACCCGCACAGTACTTAATAATACTTCCCACGTAAAACATCTGTGACGGTAATGACATATTTAGCAACGACGTATGGTCTATAAGAAAACTATAGAACACATAAATATCGAAGGACCCTGCATCCGACAAGGTGTGTACTTAAACCAAAGGTTATTAATATACTGATAAAATAAGTCCATAGTATATTTAGCCATGGTATGTCAAAGACAAACATGTGTACAGTATACAGTATATTACTTTAAAACCTCTCATCGGACTGGTCCTAGCTTTGTAACCTAAAAATGCACATTCCCTTTTTTTTCATATTTTTGCTCAGTCTCCAATAGAAAACATTTAACAGCCGATTAGTAGCAAATTCAATTATACTAAAACCAGAAGTGAAGATCATTAAATATGTAACACTTACATTTAAAGACACAATTTTAAGAAATAGCGTCGACTGCATTCTTCAAGGTTTGTTAAAATCTGTCAACGTTAATACCTTGAAGTTTACCTCCAACTTGTCTCAACATACAAGATTATCAACAACGAAAGCCATTTCAGTTTATCAAAAAAATAATTAAACTATGTATTGCTCCTGCTCGCGAAATCCTGTCCTCTTTTCCCTTCATTTTTATCATTATATCTGGCTACACCTCTCTCTCTCTCTCTCTCTCTCTCTCTCTCTCTCTCTCTCTCTCTCTCTCTCTCTCTCTCTCTCTCTCTCTCTCTCTCTCTCTCTCTCTCCATCTATACATTATTTTACAATCTATTTATCTACTTCTCTATATAACTATTGATCTTTCCTTTATATGTCGGTGGAAATAAGATGAGTTATATATTATTCGTAAATAAAATAATGTGATCAAAACATGTCTATAACTAACATGGAGGGTTCGGTCTTCCTAATATATACAGACTGAGAATATATGTTTTAAGACGAGAGAAAGCATGCTAGTGTTCGCTTTTGATACCCTTCAGCGTAAAATGTTAGGTCCAGTCGCTTTCTTACCTGGTATTCTTACCTGGTGGGCTTCCCAGACCCCAGAGCTAAGTGGTAGGTCAGGGTCCACGGAAGCCACACACTGCTGATGCGCCAGCCCAAAGATAATTTAAAATGTGTAGTAAAAACAGGGAGTATAGAAATCTATGGACTGGAAAGTGCATCATAAGCAGCTACGTTAACAAACAAGGTACAAGTGTAAGTGGTTGAGGAGGCCAGAAGGTGTGACATTTGGCCAGTGTCCTGATCCCTTTGGTACTAATATTTATTTATAACAAAATTTATTTGTCATCAATCTCTTTGGTGCTAATAACAAGAGGGACAATGGATGGTCAAGATGTAATTTTACGAATTCAATTAAGTATTAGTCTAGGACTAATCCGATACGGGACCTATCAATTTGGTAAATATACAGGAGACGCAACAATATAGGTAACACATTTCTAATGGTAGTTTTGGGTTCCTATCATCATATGCTTCATTTGTATATACGTTTTATCCCTGGGCGAACAAACAAAAAAAAATCTAGGGATTTTTAATGTTTTTCTTGGGATTTTTTTTTTTTTTTCATTAACCAAAAAACCTAAGCTAACCTAACCTAAATGTATTTGGGGGCTATTAGGTTAGGTGAGGTTAGGTTTTTTGGTTAGGTTAATGACCAAAAAAAAAAAAAAAAAAGAAAACCTAAGAAAAATAATTAAAAATCCCAAGATTTTTTTTTCCCCGGGGATAAAAATTGGTCAATATTTACGAAGTCGCACCACAGCTGGGATCTCATTCCTAATGGTAGTTTTGGGGGTAGCATTCAAGGAGACTACATCGGGACTCTTCTTCTTCTTCTTCTTACTTCTGACCAAGTATAAGCTATCCTAGTGTTTACTAGCCTATACCCCTTTGAAAGGACATTAGCCTAACCTAACAACCTTACCTAACCTATCCTAGTATTATGGGTGGGGGCTGCCGCCCCCACACCCCCGCTATTAGACATCTTTGACAGATTTTTGGTGTATTTTTCTGTGAAAAGGGTATTTTTTCAATTTGTCAATAACGAAACCCCTCCATGCGGACTATATGGAGCAAAATATGGCGAATGTGTTTGGTGCCTATTTTCCTTAATAAATTGTTTCTAATAAGGCGGATGTAGTGTCCTTGACTATTATCGTTTTGGGTTCCTATCATTCTATGCTTCATTGTTATATACTTTTAATCCACGGGAAAATATTTTGTTGTGTTGTGTTTTTTTTTTTTTTTTTTTTTTTGCATTAACCTAACCAAAAAACCTAACCTAACCTAACCTAACCTAAATGTATTTGGGGGCTATTAGGTTAGGTTAGGTTAGGTTAGGTTAGGGTTAGGTTAATGCTAAAAAACAAAATTAAGCCAAGAAAAAAAAAAAAAAATACCGTGGATAAAAAGTATATAGCAATGAAGCATAGAATGATAGGAACCCAAAACTACCATTATAAATGAGATCCCAGCTGTGGTGCGACTCGTAAATATTGACCTAAAAATTATATAGAAATGAAGCATATGATGATAGGAACTCAAAACTACCATTAGACATTTGCTACCTATACTGTATTGTTGCGTCTCCTGTATATTGACCATCAATTTTAATGATAGTTATAAGTTTGTTATAGCACATTATTAAGTGCAAAGTATGTAATTATTGTCGTAAATGCATTATATGGGCAATATATAAACACACTGTAAAAACAAAAACTCTCCATATAATATTCCCTATCTACGGCAGCGATGCCAAAATTGTGGGGTCAAACATTAATTAGGAACCCCTATGGACAAAATTGATGCTGATTTTAATATGTCAGAGGGTGAGAGGGAAGAGCCCAATCAACTAAGTTTGTTTCCCAAGGCAACCATAATTAGATCCCTCTCTACTAATGTGTGTGTGTGTGTGGGGGGGGGGGGGGGGGGGGATAAGATTGCTGGATAATAGGCAACACATAAATGCGACGGTCCTTTATATATAAAACCATGGTATAGGAAAGAAAACATGAATACACAAAAATACAATAAATATGTGAATACATAACTTGAAAAAGTCATATCGGGCAGGATCTAGATTTTTACTAAATGTCTTTGCATACTGTTCATTAGTAAACCAATACAAAGGAAAAACAGCAAAACAGTGTTGTATGTACAGTATATAGTGAGAAAGAGAAGGCACAGTGGTGTCCTATGGATTGCATTGAATACATTTGTGCCCGGGGCGCATATTTACCAAGTCGAGACTAGTAGGTGCCATAGGGTAAATTAGGACCAATCACAGCTCGAGTTTATCCTAGGATGACTATTACCAAGTCACAAGACTAACTTCAACCATGCATATAACCCTGGCCAGCCAACATTGTAGCACTAAGTCATGAAAATATAACTACAAAGAAATAGGAAATTCTTATAATAATGCCCTCGGTACTTTAAATTATGCAAATAAATATATCCCATTATGTTTTACGATAGTAAGAGTTAAAGCGTATCTGGCAACAGTGTTTAGTCCCAGTATAGCGATCATTCGGCATTCAGTGTATTCGCCTTAATACTATATATCCTATTATAATAGATACCTATTACTATTTCAATATAATACAACCATAGACAATGCCATTACATATTATTTGAATATGATATAAAGTTCTCGACTATATGTTAAGCATGAACAGTCATGACAGAACCGAAATATTATCTATTGACTTAGTGCACAGCGAAGGTTTTGGTTCTAATGTTATGACTCCTGACTTGTCAATGAGTTCATTTGGCTTAAATAATAATTATAATTTATTCCAAATATAAAAATATAATAGGCCTACACTTGAATAAGTCAATTCTACATATAATTTAGTCCATAACACTATTTACGATAAATATAAGGTAGGTTAAGTATGGATTAATGTTACAGTTCTGTAGTTCGAAATTCATTGTATTGATTGATTGATTGACTATATTTATTAAGAGTTACATACGCCCTGATAGGGACAGAAAGTCGGCGAATTTGTTAAAAGCACCCCAATACAGCATGATCACTCCCACAGGGATAACCCATGGGATAACCTACACAATTTTAGCTAAGTTATTTCCATCAGGGTCCCTGTTGTGAGATAAGAATGAGAAGTCTACAAGGGAGTCGAACAAACTACAGTAGAAAGTGAAACTGCACCACATTGTAGACCCCCTGTACCATCTCAATGAAAGATCTAATAATAAATATCTTAGTAATAGCCTACCAAGACAAATTCCGTGCAACGATTAATTACTTAAAATATAGTAGTAGGCTATACAAAATCAGTAATTTCTACATGCAGAGAATATTATTTGGTGGCATATTACATGTTGCAAAGAATATTTGGTTCAATGTTATTTTAATACCACGAATTTTATTGATATATTTGAAGATACATATTGAATCTATATGCTCTAAAGATCATAAGAACATTTGTTTTAACCCTCGGCAAAACCTAATAAAAAAGTATGGTACTAACATTTAATTTTCGTAACAAGGTTGTCAATACGGTACTTTCCCGTTATCAATGTACAATCAAAGCTGAACATTGCAGAGTAAACACCGTAGACTTCATAGACTTTTATTTCACCTTCGTATAATCGACAGCCAATTTTTTTTTTTTTTTTTTACTAAGGGATTAGTACTCAACCAGCGGGGGTGTGGGGGCGGCAGCCCCCACCCATAATACTAGGTTAGGTTAGGTAAGGTTGTTAGGTTAGGCTAATGTCTTTTCAAATCACTATCGGGAACAACATCGATCGATCGATAGGCCTTATGGGGAAAATAGGTTTTCCCGAGATTTCTAATTAATTACAAACTCTATATATTGATGCAAATGAACAATTTTGTTTATAAAAAAACACTCGGAAAATTCGTGGTATTAAAATAACATTTTTCCGAATATTTTATGGCCTATTACATGTTGCGAAGAACATTTTATGGCCTATTAGCCTACATGTTGTGAAGTATATTTTGTGGCCTATTAGATGTTGTGAAGTATATTTATGGCCTATTACACGTTGCGAAGTATATTTTGTGGTCTATTACATGTTGCGAAGTATATTTATGGCCTATTACATGTTGCGGCCTATTACATGTTGCGAAGTATATTTTGTGGCCAATTACATGTTGCAAAGTATATTTTGTGGCCTATTACATGCTGCGAAGAATATTTTTTGGCCTATTACATGTTCCGATTAATATTTGTTGGCCTAACACATTCCGTGAAGAATATTTGGTGGCTTAACACATGCCGTTAACAGTATTTGGGAGTTAGGCCACCTAGAGTTATTAACGGCATGTGTTAGGCCACCAAACGTTATTCGCAGCATGGGTTAGGCCACTATATATTCTTCACAGCATGTGTTAGGCCACCATATATTATTTATGGCATATATTAGGCCACCATATATTATTCGTGGCATGTGTAAGGCTACCAATTATTCTTTGCAGCATGTAATAGGCCATAAATATTCTTCGCGGCATATAAACACATGCCGCGAATAATATATGGTGGCATAATATATGCCATAAATAATATATGGTGGCCTAACACATGCTGTGAAGAATATATAGTGGCCTAACCCATGCTGCAAATAACTTTTGGTGGCCTAATACATGCCGTTAATAACCCTAGGTGGCCTAACTCCCAAATACTGTTAACGGCATGTGATAGGCCACCAAATATTCTTCACGGCATGTGTTGGGCCAACAAATATTATTCGCAACATGTAATAGGCCAAAAAATATTCTTCGCAGCATGTAATAGGCCACAAAATGTACTTTGCAACATGTAATAGGCTACAAAATATACTTCGCAACATGTAATAGGCCATAAAATGTTCTTCGCAACATGTAATGGGCCATAAAATATTCTTTGCAGCATGTAATAGGCCATAAGGGGAGGTGTGGTGGAGTGGTCTTGCCACTGGCCTGGTAATCCAAAGGTCCCGGGTTCAAATCCCGATGTATCAATGGGAAGATATTATTGGGATGGAATTTGTGCTGTACCTGGTATCAGTGCATTACCACAAGCCCACCGAAACGTCAATAAAATACCCTCATTGTTCCCTGATTAAATAGCACTGTATGAATATTCCCATATTCAAAATATGCTATCGGGGTGCAATGCCTGGTAAGTTATCTGCTCAACAGGGGGCGTTGTGTGTACTCACCTAATTGTACTCATCTAATTGTAGTATACAGGATTTGAGCCTAAGCTCGTGTTGTCCTGTCTCTCTCTCTCTACATTTATCCAATTTTGCTTTAAAAGTTTGGATATTTCTTGCTCCCACCACCTCCCCATCCAACTTATTCCAACACTCAATGCTTCTATACGGGAAGCTGAACTTTCTTACATCAGACTTACATATAACTTTCCTCAACTTACAATCATGACCCCTGGTTCTTCCCTCGTCCCTCACCACAAAATCTCCCTTGTCGATCTTCTCAAAACCTTTCACACACTTAAACATCATGATCATGTCACCTCTCTCTCTCCTCTCCCTCAGCGTTGGCAGCTTTAGCCTCTCCAATCTTTCCTCATAAGGCAGGTCTCTAAGGCTAGCTATCATCTTAGTGGCAACTCTCTGAACTCTTTCCAGTTTTTTATTATGTTTTATAAGGTGTGGAGACCACACCACTGCTGCATACTCCAGTCTTGGTCGTATTATTGTCCCTATTATTTTTGCTAACATCTCTTCATCTAAATAATTCAGAGATATTCTCATGTTAGTCAACACTGCATAGGTTTCACCAGTTATTTTATTTATATGCTGTTCAGGTGACAAGCTGTCTGCCACAACTACCCCTAGGTCTTTTGCTTTCACAGCTTTACTAATTATTTCATCTCCTATTTTATATCCCCAAGAAGGTCTATATTTACTTTTTCCCATCTCAAGAACCTGACACTTACTCGTGTTGAATTCCATTTTCCAAGTTTGACTCCACTCATATAACTTATCTAGGTCTCTCTGTAATTCTTCACAACTACTCCTACTTGTAATATGCTTCATTAATTTTGCATCATCAGCAAACATAGATATATATGAGCCTATTCCCATTTGAAGGTCGTTGATGAAAACCAAAAACATGATTGGGGCCAACACCGATCCTTGAGGCACTCCGCTTTTTACCCTTTTCCACGAGGAGAACTTTCCTTTTATTACTGTTCGCATTTCCCTCCCAATTAAATAGTTTTCCATCCACTTTAATAATACTCCCTCAACCCGCCCCACAGTCCTGAGCTTCCACAACAATCTCTTATGAGGCACCTTATCAAATGCCTTCTTGAAATCTAAGTAAATACAATCCACCCACCCCTCCCTCCCTTGTACAATGTCAATTACCCTATCATAGTAACTCAACAAATTTGTGGTACACGAATGACCTTTTCTGAACCCGAACTGCTTGCTTGAAATTATTTCCCTCTCCTCCAACATACCCACCCATCTTTTTCTAATAATCTTTTCACAAAGCTTGCATATAACACTCGTTAAGGATACCGGTCGATAATTTAGCGGGTCTTCTTTATTTCCACTTTTATATATTGGAGTTATATTTGCTTGTTTCCATTCTAAGGGAAGTTCCCCCTTGTTTAATGAGTGTTGAACAATATTAAAAATAGGTCTCACTAGTTGTTCAGAACATTCTCTCAATACCCATCCAGCAATGTTATCTGGGCCCATAGATTTTCTCACGTCCAATTCTTCTAACAATGATTTTAGCTCATCCTTGTTGACTTCTATCGACTCTAGTCCCTGTATCTCGTTCAATTCCACCACAGGTTCTACGTAGTCATCCTCCTCCACAAACACGGATGTTAATGTATCATTCATAATTTCACACATACCCACTGTGTCTTCATATAATTGACCCTCTACCCTAAGCTTTGTTATTTTGTCCTTTATTTTTGTTTTGCCGTTGATATAACTATAGAACAGTTTGGGTTCTTTATTACATTTGTTTACTATATCTTTTTCAAAGTTCTTTTTCTCCTCTCTTATAGTCCTGACATAGTTGTTTCTAGCATTCTTATACTCATTCCATTTTTCCTCAGTGTGTCTCCTTCTCACTTTATTCCATGCAGAGTCCTTTTTGTTCTGGGCAATGTGACATCGCATGTTAAACCACTCTTTCTCCTTAACCAGCTTTCTATCCTTAAATGTTGGTACATATTTATCTACCCCCTCCCTGTAAATGTCTAGTAACATGGTGTATTTTACCTGAATATTCTGTTCTTGCTCAATAAATGACCAATCTATATTTGCAAAGTATCCTCGTAATGATTCATAATCCGCCTTACTATAATTTAGTCTATATTCCCTATGTTCCTCCTCTCTGCCTTCCAGAAATTCCACTGTCAATTCAAATTCAATCACAGCATGATCGCTTTTTCCCATGGGACTCAAATATGTTAGGTTCTTTATTTCTTGGGGGTCTTTGGTGAATAATAAGTCGAGTCTTGATGGTTCATCACCTCCTCTAAATCTTGTATTTTCCATAACGTGTTGTGTTAATAGGTACCCCATTGTTAGTTCAAGAAATTTACTACCCCAAGTATTTTCATTTGAACCCGCATCCAAACATTCCCAATCCACCTCCCCGCAATTAAAGTCCCCTGCAAGAATAAGCCTATTTTTCCTTTTACAAATAATTTCTAACATACGCAAGGTTTCCAAAATTAATTCATTATATTCATCGTTGCTCCAAGATTTAGTCTTAGGAGGTAAATAAACTGATACAATGTCCAATTTTGACCTATCATTATCCTCAATTTCAACTGCTACCACTTCAGCAATGCTATCACCAAGTTTTAATTCTTTAGCAGTAATTTTATTATCTACCATGATCAACACTCCTCCTCCTAGCTTTCCTAACCTGTCTCTTCTCCATGTACTGTATCCTGCACAACTAATTATATTCGTGTCTACCTCCTGGTTAAGCTTAGTTTCAGTCAAACATACTACCCCGGGCCTCTCTCTCTTTACATATTCGTCAAACTCAATCTTTTTGGAAATTAACCCATCAATATTTGTATACATGAACTTAGCGTTTCCAGTATTTTCCCTATTTTTCTCGTCCCTGCCCGTTCCTTTCTTTTTTGTACGTACCCCTCCCAATTTATTTCCTAGCTTGTCTCCTCTTCTCTTGTCTCCACCTGGACTGTTTCTCGCTCCGTTTCCATCTCCCCTCCCTCTGCCTCCACTTGGACTGTTTCTCTCTCTGCCTTCTCCCCCGTCACCCGCACCATCTCCTTTTCCCTCCCTACTTCGTCCCTTCGCTTTATATACCATTTCTTGAGTTTTCCCTCCCACACTCTCCAGAAAAACTTCTTTTCGTCTTCTTTCGTCCTTTCTCCATTCTTTACATTTGCCTCGGTTTGCAATTCCTTTCTTATGTTTCGATCCTCAATACTCATGTCTTTTCTAATTGTAATTTTCTTAAACTTGCTGGTCAAGTTAAGTCTCCATGTTACGTTCATTATTGCATCCACTGTTACCCTAGACCTAAACTGCACTCTCATTGGCCTTGTGTTTCCCTTACTATATTTACCCATTCTCCTAACTTCTTCAATATCATCTCTCCAGTTGTTTCCTTCTTCATCGACATGCTTGATCAATGTTTTTACCTTATTAATTTCTTCCTTATCCCTAGCTTTCCTCTCAATAATGTGCTCCTCTATATCCCCAAATACAATAATACACTTATTTCTATCTATTGTTTCACGCAGGACCTGTTCATTTCTCCTCATAGCTTTTACTACCACTGATTCTAAATCTTTATTTTCCCGTTCTGATTGTTTCTTTTGTTCTTCCATGATTTCCTTCATTGCCACTTCCTTCACTTTTCCTCCTTCGTCATTAACCCATTTATTGTGTTTCTCCTTAATCTCCTCCACATGTGTTTTCATTTCCTTGGTTTGCCCTTTGTATTCTTCAAGTTGCAATCTTAAAGCTTCATTTTCGTCCCGGAGTTGCCCCATATGAGTTTGAATTTTTTTTAGGCTAGCCCGACTCAAATCTTGTCCAGGCTCGATGGCCCCAGCCTGAGCACCACATATTGAACATATAGCCTCAATCTGTGAACTAACACTCACCTTCCACTCCTGCATATCCTCCTTCCACCTTTTAATGTCATTCAGCTCACGTATAATTTTCCCTAGAATGCCCTCGGTCTCACCGACTTCAAATCCATCAAAGTCAGCCATATTTGTTTACATCCACTCGCATTCACAATCGCTTGAATTATTTTTATCACTCGAAATATCCTCACTTGATTTTAATCTCAAATTATTTTAATACTGCATTATAATACAGGACAACACAAAATATCCTTATACTCAAGTTTAGGTGAGTTTATTTGACGAACGCCGTAAACAGCTTGCTAGATCAGCTGATTTTCGGGAGCGTGAGTGCGGAGGTGTTGTCTCGTCGGTGGTTCGTCTGACTGTGTGTAAGTGTGAGAGTCCGAGTGTAGGGGGTGAGATAGTGAAGCACGGGAACGAGGTGGCTTCAGAGATGGGGTCGTTTCGGGCTATGAGTGAGCACCGTGCCTCATGTGAAGGCAAGATGGCAGGTGCTCGTTGTACTCTACGTGCTTCACATGTCTCACTCCATAGACTGGAACAAGACCTCACGGGCTTCACTGTTCATTGTAAACCGGTGAATGTTAAGGCTCTCAGCCTATGCCCGAGAGGAAGTAAGTTGTAATATAGAAAAAAAAAAAAAAAAACATTCTTCGCAACATGTAATAGGCCATAAAATATTCTTTGCAACATGTAATAGGCCATAAATATTCTTCGCGACATGTAATAGGCCACAAAATATTCTTTGCAGCATGCAATAGGCCATAAATATTCTTCGCAACATGTAATAGGCCTATTACATGTCGCGAAGTATATTTTGTGGCATATTACAAGTTGCGAAGTATATTTTGTAGCCTATTACAAGTTGCGAAGTATATTTTGTAGCCTATTACATGTTGCGAAGTATATTTTGTGGCCTATTACATGTTGCGAAATATATTTATGGCCTATTACATGTTGCGAAGAACATTTTATGGCCTATTACATGTTTCAAAATATATTTTATGGCTTATTACATGTTGCGAAGAATAAATATGGCCTATTACATGTTGCGAAGTATATTTTGTGGCCTATTACATGTTGCGAAGAATATTGTTTGGCCTATTACATGCTGTGCATAATATTTTTTGGCCTATCATATGCCGCGAAGAATATCTATGGCCTATTACATGCTGCAAAGAATATTTGGTAGCCTAACATATGCCGCGAATAATATATGGTGGCCTAATATATGCCATAAATAATATATGGTGGCCTAACATATGCTGTGAAGAATATATAGTGGCCTAACCCATGCTGCGAATAACTTTTGGTGGCCTAATACATGCCGTTAATAACCCTAGGTGGCCTAACTCCCAAATACTGTTAACGGCATGTGTTAGGCCACCAAATTTTCTTCACGGCATGTATTTGGCCAACAAATGTTATTCGCAACATGTAATAGGCCAAAAAATATTCTTCGCAGCATGTAATAGGCCACAAAATATACTTTGCAACATGTAATAGGCCATAAATATACTTCGCAACATGTAATAGGCCACAAAATATACCTCGCAACATGTAATAGGCCATAGAATATACTTCGCAACATGTAATAGGCCATAAATATACTTCGCAACATCTAATAGGCCACAAAATATATTTCGCAACATGTAATAGGCCATAAATATACTTCGCAACATGTAATAGGCCACAGAATATACTTCGCAACATGTAATAGGCCATAAATATACTTCGCAACATGTAATAGGCCATAAATATACTTCGCAACATCTAATAGGCCACAAAATATACTTCGCAACATGTAATAGGCCATAAAATATTCTTTGCAACATGTAATAGGCCACCAAATAATATTCTCTGCATGTAGAAATTACTGATTTTGTATAGCCTACTACTATATTTTAAGTAATTAATTGTTGCACGGTATTTGTCTTGGTAGGCTATTACTAGGATATTTATTATTAGATCTTTCATTGAGATGGTACAGGGGGTCTACAATGTGGTGGAGTTTCACTTTCTACTGTAGTTTGTTGGACTCCCTTGTAGACTTCTCATTCTTACCTCACAACACGGACCCTGATGGAAATAACTTAGCTAAAATTGTGTAGGTTATCCCATGGGTTATCCCTGTGGGAGTGATCATGCTGTATTTGGGGTGCTTTTAACAAATACGCCGACTTTCTGTTCCTATCAGGGCGTATGTAACTCTTAATAAATATAGTCAATCAATCAATCAATACAATGAATTTCGAACTACAGAACTGTAACATTAATCCATACTTAACCTACCTTATATTTATCGTAAATAGTGTTATGGACTAAATTATATGTAGAATTGACTTATTCAAGTGTAGGCCTATTATATTTTTATATTTGGAATAAATTATAATTATTATTTAAGCCAAAATAATGAACTCATTGACAAGTCAGGAGTCATAACATTAGAACCAAAACCTTCGCTGTGCACTAAAGTCAATAGATAATATTTCGGTTCTGTCATGACTGTTCATGCTTAACATATAGTCGAGAACTTTATATCATATTCAAATAATATGTAATAGCATTGTCTATGGTTGTATTATATTGAAATAGTAATAGGTATCTATTATAATAGGATATATAGTATTAAGGCGAATACACTGAATGCCGAATGATCGTCATACTGGGACTAAACACTGTTGCCAGATACGCTTTAACTCTTACTATCGTAAAACATAATGGGATATATTTATTTGCATAATTTAAAGGGTTATACTGATGTTTTGGACCGACAGTTAGCTCATCGATCTGTTTAGGCCTAATAGGTCCGTTAGAGCATATACATAATTGCTATATATATATGGCATTAAGAGCTGAAATGTATTATAAGGGAGAAAAAACAAAAACGCTAAAATACATGTATAGGCTTAGGCTACTGTAAAACAATAGGTTTTTCAGCCAGTACCCAACCAGCGAGGGTGTGGGGGCGGCAACCCCCACCCATATACTAGGTTAAGTTACTGTAGGTTAGGTTAAGTTAGGCTAATAGCACATAAAAAAAAAAACAAAAAAAAAAAATAGGCCTAACCCAACCAGCGGGGATGTGGGGGCGGCAGCCCCCACCCATATACTAGGTTAGGTTAGGTAAGGTTGTTAGGTTAGGCTAATAGCCTAGAACATTTAAAAAAAAAAAAAAAAATCTAACTCAACCAGCAGGGGTTGTGGGGGCGGCAGCCCCCACCCATAATACTAGGATAGGTTAGGTAAGGTTGTTGGGTTAGGCTAATGTCTTCCCAAAGTTGACTATTCTTATAACTTGAAATATTAGGCTACCCACTCCACCCCGTGAAATCCGAGCCAGCTTTCGTCAAAAGTTTGCTCGGGTATTCACAAAATTAGGTTGTATGGGTTTGCAATTTGGGAAAACCCGAGCCAAGCTTTGATACAAAGTGCTCTATTATTGTATTTTTACCCTTTTAACCCCTCATTTTCCCTGAACTTCATAGCCCTCCCCACTAGCTGGCGGCGTGTTTTTAGATTGTTGGATAATGGGTAAATACTCATTTCCGCTCCTCTTCAGTATAAAACAACACTATATCTGAAAGAAAAAATTACAAAAAACAAAATAAAACTTACTGAAATCGCTGTCGGTCCAAAAAGTCAGGTTTACCATTTAAAGTACCGAGGGCATTATTATAAGAATTTCCTATTTCTTTGTAGTTATATTTTCATGACTTAGTGCTACAATGTTGGCTGTCCAGGGTTATATGCATGGTTGAAGTTAGTATTGTGACTTGGTAATAGTCATCCTAGGGTAAACTCGAGCTGTGATTGGTCCTAATTTACCCTATGGCACCTACTAGTCTCGACTTGGTAAATATGCGCCCGGGGCCAATTCCTGAACTTCTAGACTCGTGATGGTGTACTTGTGAATATTCTTTATATTATTCCCCATATAGGACTTCATAGGCTACCAACCCTTCATGAATGGTAGCATAAGTCAGGAAGAAAGTCAAGATCGGAGCCTCTTTTTCAGAACTCAGCTCTTGTATGAGAATCACGATATTCGTGTTACTAAGCAAACGTGAAAATGTAATAACAGCTGCCGTAAAGTGTGAATACAAACATTCTTATATAAAATGTCTTAATTAAGTTTAGTACTACCTAAGTGCGATAGATGGCGTTGGTTGCAGTGTCAAAACATGCCAAACACCGCTATCTGTGGTAGAAAATATTTAAGCGGGAGGCATAAGAACATTCCTATCTCCGCTATGCTTTCTCTGGCCATACTTCGTCTCACTAGAAGAAACCTTGAATAAATAATTATTGTATATCATAGTGATGTGCTACATAGATTGAACTTACATTAGGTGAGGATGCTTACAGTATCTTCCCGAGGAACTTGGTGTAACTTCCAATAATAAATCAATGTCACGAGATAATCCAACCAGCTGAGACAACACACACAACTCAAACCCACACTGTATAGTCAACACTGAATGGATGAAAGAGGCCCATTTTACCGACATTTGGCTAAACATTGGAGAGACTGGGGTCCAGAAAAACGGTCTGCCTCCCCTTAATATATTCGTTCAGAAACAGCGACACTCTTCATATTTAGGGAGAGAATGCGAGTCACTGAGATTCACTTCAATAGTTCGGAACTTCGGACCTTATGAAACGTTCTCGAACCTCCACTCGAACAACTACATAACCAAAAACAACGACGACAAAATCACATTGCCGGATCGGAGTTCTTAAGCAACAACAACAACAACTCCGATCCGGCAATGTGATTTTGTCGTCGTTGTTTTTGGTTATGTAGTTGTTCGAGTGGAGGTTCGAGAACGTTTCATAAGGTCCGAAGTTCCGAACTATTGAAGTGAATCTCAGTGACTCGCATTCTCTCCCTAAATATGAAGAGTGTCGCTGTTTCTGAACGAATATATTAAGGGGAGGCAGACCGTTTTTCTGGACCCCCGTCTCTCCAATGTTTAGCCCCACTAGTGTTGATGTTATAAGACGTTTGGCTCATTAGTTTGGCGATTTGAACACCTTTTGATCCATTTCGTTGTCAATTTTAAGACCTTTCAAGCCATTTAGGAGGTCTAGGGAGGAAACTACAAAAATATATGATTACATTAATTAATAGACCAAAGAAACGGTGTCTCCCCTAAATAAGTTGCTATGTTGCTTAATCAAAGTATTGCACGGTTGCATATAATAATAATGTGCGTCTTTTAGAATTTTGAATGTATCAGCATCTTATGAATTTCGAGTGCCAAATATCTATAACGAAACCTTGCAGTTCAATGGCATTTGGTACAGCTTTATGCAATTGTTAGATAGTCGTGAACAAAATATAAAATTACAATTCCACAAACCATATTACCTTGACTAATACGGTATATAATTTTTGCCATGCACACATGCTTAACAAATATTTAAAAAAAAAAACATATGCCCATCATAATTAATACCAGTCAACCACACAAAAAAACATCATTCATATTTAGTATTACTGTAAATCAATACGTTATTTTGTTTTGCCATTTCAAGGTCTTATATATACTTTAGCTCATCGTCTTCATTCTACCCACATCTAAGACGATTTGATTCATACGCCAATTCCAGTCATACCTAACGCATAATCGAGTATAATTAATTTTGTATATATCAGTATTGAGTTATATTCATCCAACAATTAACTTTCAATAACCATTACAACTTATTAAAATTGACCAAGTACCGTTAGTGATCATAAGAGCTGCTTTGCTTACATCATAAATAAATATTTATCACTTACATTAACATAGGGGCAATTTCCACTTGAGGCACTTTTTTTCTGGACCCCTTTCTCCCTCATGTTTAGCCCCCATTGCTTCTGAAATGTTAAGACGTTCGCCCATTAGTTGGATTATTTTATGAACTTTCGCCCCATTTCTGTCAATTTTAAGACCTTTCGTTCCATTTAGCTGTCGAATTTTTCCTGGCGAGCGATAGCGAGCCTGTAATTTAAGAGGAATCGGCCTTCGGCCTGGACATTTTTCTACCGAAAAATGTACACATTTATCTTGAAAGGGGGTCTAGGGGGGGTAACTTTAAGATTGATGTTAGTCTAGGGAACTAACTAAAAAACTCCCCTTAATATTCCGTTCACTTTTTACATTCCTATTATATTAGAGTAAGTAAGCAATGGTCACCCACCCTTGATAATCCTTTTTATATATTTTCTGAGTCCTAATTTACGTCTGTCCATGAATTATTTTTATTCTACAATACACTCTAAGACAACACCCATGGTTCAATATGAACCCTCGAATGACATAAATGACCGTGGAAATATTAATATCAGATGAAACAGTAATACAGTATATAAATATTTGTGACTAACTGTGCTAATAGAGATAGTTATAATCAATTAGAACTAGTGATATTCTTCCTAAGCTAAATAAGAACATCTAATGTTAGCCAGGGAGGAATACATATAAAGGGTTTATGAAAAGAAGATTTAAAATAAGCGCACTGGCACTCCCATCCCTTCAACTGGCCCTTGCACCCCACCGTGCTGTAAATTTGTAGTGATTAGGGCTTAATATGTTAAGGGGAGATTTCCACTTAAGGGATTTTTTTCTGGACCCCAATCTCCATAATTTTTAGCCCCATTGTTTTTGAGATCTTAAAACGTTTGCTGCATTTGTTTGGCGATGTTAAGATCCATTGCCCCATTTCTGTCAATCTTAAGACCTTTCGTGCCATTTAGGTGTCAATTTTTTCATAGCGAGCGATAGCGAGCCTGTAGTTTAAGATGAACCGGCCTTCGGCCGGGATATTTTTCTTCCGAAAAATGTACAAATTTATCTTCAAAGGGTGTCTATGGGATGCAATTTTAAGCTTAATGGAGGTCTATAATACGCGCCCAGGCACTCCCATCCCTCCAACTAGCCAACTGACCGAGCTGTAAATTTGTAGTGAGTAGGGCCTAATATGTTGAGGGCCTTGTACTCATTACCAGCTCGTCCATAACCATTAGATCAACACGGTCACCACAATGAGCTCTGAGTTATACTCCCTCCCTGAGTGAGTGCCGGGCGGCGACCCACTACACTCCATTTATTTTTACCTGGCGGAATGGATCATTAGCGTATCTGATGTACAGAGGAGTACAAAGGAAATCAAGCAGTTTGCACTAACACCTGATGGGAATTTTACTATTCTCTGTAAAAGATGAACTTAAATAAATAAAAACAGCAGGGTGGATGGCCCATCATCTTTTCTATCTCTTCCTGTACTTCATATGTTCCTACTTTACCTTCCTGATCAAGCCTCTGCTCATTCCCACTCTTTCCTAAAAAAAACACAGGTCTACTGACCCCTCTAGGCTGCTTGTCCTCCAAAACACTGAGGATCAAGTGTTCAAACAGTGGTTTAGTGGGGGTAAGGGAAAATTGTAAAGGGAACTACTACCCTGGAGCTGATGCCAGTGGCAGGATTAGGATGTTAGTAGGGGACAGATGGGCTAGTAACAAAACGCATTTATACGTGATCTTTCGTATATCTGAGAAAAAGAGAGTAACCTTTTAGTAATGTATACTGTATACACGCAATAATCCTTGATGAATCTGAGGGGTAATACAATATAGTTATTCATTTACAAACGCAGTCAGTCGCGGGTTTGAGGCAATATATTTGTTTAGTGGACATCGTATAACGTGATTACTAATTCAAAAGTAAACTCATATTGACAAACATCGATGTTTATACGTTGTGGGTTTACTTATTTATATAGATAAGCATTCCTTATTGGCTGAACTTCTTAGCAATAAATAGAAATTCTGATCAAGATAATCACATATTTTTCAATTAAACGCTTTTCTACATCTCCAATTGGTCACAAACATTTCCCAAATTATATTTTCCTATTTCTTAATAGTTTTATTAAGGATGATCGTTGAAAATATTATACATAGTACACTCCATTATAGTGCGTGTATTCAATTATGAACACAATGCTGTGCTGCAGGCTGTACTGAAATTGAAACAAATAATTAGAGTGTACTAATAGGGACTCGGGAAGACAATTAGAACAGAAGTATAATTGAGATGGTTTTAACTCGGTAAAATTTACTCTCATATGTTTGCATGCATAATATACAAAATGAGTTAATTTTATTGAGGTGCATTAAATAATTAATTAAATTATCCATCCGATGAATTACATGAAGTAGCCATCAGATAAAACGCCTGAACGCTACGCCTGCATTGCTCATGACTCACAACGACAGTAATATTTACATACCCCTCGCTAATATGGTTATCAGGGAAGCCAAGACGTTTCCAATTAACGGGACACTGACTGTTTGTTTAGTCTATTAATTCATTTATTCATATTTGTTTTTAGTTTCCTCCCTAGACCTCCATCAAACTTTGACAAACACCCCCTAGACCCCCCTTCAAAATAGATTTGTACATTTTTCGGTAGAAAAATGTCCCGGCCAGAGGCCGATTCCTCCTAAAATTACAGGCTTGCTGTCGCTCGCCAGGAAAAAATTGATACCTAAATGGCATGAAGGGTCCTAATATTGACAAAGAAATTGGGTGAAAGGTCATATAATCCCCAAAGTAATGGAACCAACATCCTAAAATTCTCAAAACTAGTGGGGCTAAACAGTAGGGAGAAGGGGGTCCAGAAAAATAGTCTGCGTCCCCTAAAGCCTGAGGCGGGCAACATGACGGCACTGTCGGGTTACAATGAGCCACGGTGACAGCTGGGTATATATAATAAGAGATAGGATCGTATTATTGAACATACGCGATGGGTGTTGCCTAGCCCATATGAACGTCGACTAATGGAATGAGTGTTGGTTTCGGGCTGATGAAGCAAACCACTTACTTCTACTTAAGGGGAGTGACCTGCTTTTTGTTATTTCTGTCCTTTTCTCTCTTTCTCTGGCTTGCATCCATTCGGCCCCATTCAGCCAACTATTTTAAAACGTTCATCCCCATCTAGGTGTCGATATCTTCTTGGTGAGCCATAGCGAGCCAGCATTATATGAAGAAATCCGGCTTCGCCGGAGAAATGTTTCTGTCGAAAAATGTACAAATTTAGCCTGCTATCAAACAAAAATAAAAAATATGCTGGCTCGCTACAGCTCACCAGTAATTTGTTTACACCTGGATGGGGATAAACGTCTTAAAACAGTAGGCTGAATGGGGCCAAATGGATACAAGCAAGAGAAAGATAGAAAAGGACAGACCAAAAACAGGTCCCCCCCCCCCCCCCTTAAGTCATTTAGCAAGATGAAGGGATTCGTTGTGGTAATGTTTATGGACATAGACGATTAAATGGAAGAAATGTGTCCTTGTATATTAAAAAGGGTTATTGGTTCAGAGAGCCCAATGCCTGTGGTTATGCCTGTGCCTATGGCTCATTTATCATGGAGAGGCATGCCGGCAAATTAAGCCACTATCATAGAGGTGCTTTTCCCCTCAATTGTTGTCTATAACTCTGCTCAGGCAGTTCATGATGAAAGTAATATAATTAGTAACAACGGATTTTTCTGACTTATGTGTGTAGAATTTTACACGACTACATATTTGCTGCATATTATAATATATATATATATATATATATATATATATATATATATACTGTATATTTACAGTATATATATATATATATATATATTTTTTTTTTTATGTTCCAACTACTCCCTCTCGGGCATAGGCTGATAGCCTTTATACTCAACCGCTGAACACGGTGAGGCCCGTGAGGTCTTGTTCCAGTCTAGGGAGTGAGACATGCCAAGCACCTACTCACGGCTCGAACCCAACTCCATCTCTGAAGCTGCTTCGCCCCCGCGCTTCACAGTCTCACTCCTCAGGCTCGGACCCTCACTCTCAGAACGCCACCTATTGAGCAATTAACTCACTAGCCATTGCCCCCTTGTAGCATATTTCGAATATGGGAATATTCACACAGTGCTATTTAATCAGGGAACAATGAGGGTATTTTGTTTTGGCATTTCGGTGTGCTGTGGTAATGCACTGAAACTAGGTACAGCACAAATTCCATCCCAATAATATCTTCCCATTGACATATTGGGTTTCGAACCCGGGTCCATTGGATTACCAGTGCAGTGGCAAGACCATACTCTGCCACACCTCCCCTGTAGTGTATATATATATATATATATATATATATATATATATATATATATATATATATGTCTGTACATATATATATATATATATATATATATATATATATATATATATATATATATATATACACTATACAGTATATACAGTATATATATATATATATATATATATATATATATATGTAGTATATAGCGTAATTTTCTACAATTATATGTCACAAAATCAGCTGTTATGGATTATATATTCCCTGGTTAAGATGGAATACAAACATTTAAAGTTTACACGGCACTATTAATTGTCATATGTATACCGGTATTACTACATCATTTGATCACACGTATTTGTGATTTAACCTCCATATATCTTTCAATTCAGTTTTTCCCTCACCAACCCTTAACCTTTTCAGTACCGGAGTGGTCATTTTGTTTGATTTCAATTGCATTTAGGCGATTTTAAGAAGCTTAGAAAGGATACATGGAAGCAAAAAGGATTAATTGAGATAGTCTGTATCCTTTTAACGGTTAGACGTCCTTAAGCTGAATAAAATCGTCATATAGTAGCCAGAATAAAATTAAAAGTATATCACCGGTACTGAATGGGTTAAAATGAATGCACCCAAACCCATATGACATTCATATTCCAATGTTGTTTTAAGGGGAGGCAGACAGTTTTTCTGGACCCCCTTCTCCCTAATGTTTAGCCCCACTAGTTTTGAGATTATAAGTCGTTCGGCCCATTAGTTTGGTGATTTTAACACCTTTCGCCCCCTTTCGTTGTCAATTTTAAGACCTGTCGTGCCATTTAGGTGTCGATTATTTCCTGTCGAGCGACAGCGAGCCTGTAATTTGAAGAGGAACCGGCCTTCGGCCGGGAAAATTTTCTACCGAAAAATGTACACATATATCTTGAAGGGGGTCTAGGGGTTGTTTTTCTAAGCTTGATGGAGGTCTAGGGAGGAAACTAAAGCAATATATGAATAAATGAATTAATTGACCAAATAAACGGCCAGTCTCCCCTTAATCCCATACGCCAAAATGAGTCTTTCTGTACAACAAAAATATATATATGATTTCTCAATACATGTCAAAGTCAAGACGATAGTGCCGCGTGTTAACAGTTTATCCTGGCCATCATTAGACACGTTTAGAAAGAATCTCTGGGAAATCAAATATTAAAGACTATCTCAATTAACCCTCTAACTTCCATATGGCCTTCCTAATCTGAATAAAATCGTTTAATAATAGCCAGATGACAGAAAAGAAATGCGTAATTGTATCTCGGAAGGGCTAATTGCGTATAGAATTATTATATTCTTTATCATGCCTCCCCTCTACCTTCCCCAATTCCCCTACCCATCCGCCAAATATTCCTTTTTTTTTTTCTTTATTGTTTATTCACTATTCAACTACGCTGAATCAACTTCTTAAGGGAGACTGACTGTTTATTTGGTCTATTAATTAATTTATTAATATATTTGTTTAGTTTCCTCACTAGAGCTCCATCAAGCTTAGAAAAACACCCCCTAGACCCCCTTCAAGATATATTTGTACATTTTTCGGTAGAAAAATGTCCTGGCCGCAGGCCGGTTCCTCTTAACATTGCAGGCTCGCTATCGCTCGCCAGGAAAAAATCGACACCTAAATGGCCTTAAAAGGTCTTAAAATTGACAACGAAATGGGGCGAAAGGTGTTAAGATCGCCAAACTAATGAGCCGAACGTCTTATAATCTCAAAACAAGTGAGGCTAAACATTAGGGAAATGGGGTCCAGAAAAACGGTCTGCCTCCCCTTAAAAGCATGGTACTGAAGCGTGCTATGTCGCGTGTGGAGCAGCTGAGCCAGACAAATATTATTAGGCTCAATAAATGTTCCAACACATCAGCTGGGATGGTGTTCAGGTTGTCTTACTACATGATCAGTTTATACCCAAGGCATAGGGTACAGGTCCCTGAAAGTGCATATATATATATATATATATATATATATATATATATATATATATATATATATATATATATATATATATATATATATATATATATATACTGTATATATATATATATATATATATATATATATATATATATATATATATATATATATATATATTGTGTTATATATATACCGTATATATATATATATATATATATATATTCTTAATCTTGCTTGGATGCCATACCCTGAAACTGTATGTAAAACGCGCAGACGCCACGCATCAGAGCTTTTGATATCGTGTTTCGAAACCATGCTCTGAAACTGATGGTGTAGTCAAGTGGTTAGACATGGCAGTTCGGCACAAGGCAGTAATATACCGCTTGTGATAAAGAACATAAAGTAGCAACACATAAGTTGAACTATTAGCCTGCTATCAGGGACGGA
The DNA here is from genome assembly GCA_037953745.1 of Lithodes maja. Lineage (NCBI taxonomy): Eukaryota > Metazoa > Arthropoda > Malacostraca > Decapoda > Lithodidae > Lithodes > Lithodes maja. The sequence goes on from JBAKBP010014951.1 coordinate 30,154, forward strand.
TTGTCTACCTGTAATACATGGATCGTATATGCAGAGAACAGGTGTGTGAATATAATATAATAGAGTAGAAGAAGAAAGAATGTGTGTATGTGTGTGTGTGTGTGTGTGTGTGTGTGTGTGTGTGTGTGTGTGTGTGTGATTTTACCTAAGTTTGACAATCCAATTTTAAATCTATTTGCATATCACAAAAAGCAATAATGCAAAAATATGTCTCATTTCTCTCATAGTTTGTAAATTTCATTAATCGATTTTAGGAGTATGGTTGGTTGTTGGAAGGAACATAATAACATGCAATATTTCAATGGCCAATTGCACTATGGTATAAATAAAAGGCTAATATCTACGCGGTAAGGCCATAGACAAACTATAATTCAATTAGCGCTATGTAGTAAGCGAGACGTTGCATTTGCCACTTTTTGCTTGACTTATAGCGTTAGTGACATGGGTTGTGTGCTATCAAAGATACAACTCTCAAAGGAAAATGTTAAATAGAGGTGTGCTGTGCCTTTCTCTATAGACCATGACGTACTTCAAACATTACTCGTCATACCTCATATTGTAATTCATAAGAATGGCCGATCCGTGTTTTAATATAAAGTATATAGGCTATTTTAATATACCCTATTCCAAGTAAGTAGTCCCACACTCTTTAACATGTTTACCCTATATAACTCACAATCGACAGGAGTAATCGAGGTAACATTTCTACCATTTGGGAAGAATCAGCCAGGAAATAGTTGTAGAAATGTACAGCCCATTAGCTCTAGCTCTTTTTGAGTTACAGAGATCAGGGTTCACGATTTCTGGACTATTAATATGGAACAGGGTATGGCCAAAATTTGAGTATGGCTTGTAGTTCTTGGATTAAAACAATGAAGGTGTAGAAGGATTACATCACTCTAGGGATATGCCCGTACCTGGATTTGTTTTCAATGTGTATGATGACAAAAATATTTATATAGGTAACTGGCAACAAAATAAGCATAATGCGAGGAAATATTATAGTCGGTTATCGGCTAGCAAACGCACTGAATGAAACTGTTCATCTGACGCCACCTTAAGGGTTCGTTTTAACTTGCTAACTATATATATTTGTTTATTTATTTATCCCTAGAACTTCATCAAGCTTAAACAAATGCCCCCAAACCACCAGTTCGAGATAAAATTGTGCATTTTTCGGTAGAAAGCTGTGCCGACCGATGGCCGGTTCCTATTTATCTGCAGGCTTGCTCTCGCTCCCCAGGAAAAATCAACACCTAAATGAAATGACAGGTCTTAAAATAGACAAAGAAATGGGCGAAAGGTATTAATATTTATAACAAAAACTGCGAAAACAAATTATAAAATTGAGAAAGAAATGAGACGAAAGGTCTTAAAATCGCCAGATATCAAAACTAATGGGGTTAAGCAGGAGGGAGAAGGGGGAACAGATAAACAAAGCGTCACCTAATTGGGATTCCCAGATAGATTATGGGTGGTGTGGCTGACCAAACCACGCAGCTCCTCACCCCCCACGAACATACCGGGGTCACGGAAGCCGGTCACGGGCTACGGATCGGAGAGGGTCGAACGGGATACCAAACGGGGTGTGAGGTCAGGTCATGGCAATGATATTCGTTAAGAAAGTATATATAGTCACTTATTAATTTAATTTTTGTGTGAATTTTAATTATTATATTATTTTGTTGCTTCTGTTCTAGCTCTGTCTCGAGTCGGCCATATCCAGCTATGGTATAATGTTCCTGAGTATATACTTACATACATAATTGTGGAAATGTAACTTTATAATTAAATATGATCTTATATACAGCAACACTAGAACCATATACTGTACATTATACCATAGCTTTTACAGCAAATTGCATGTATCAAGTACTCCTGATGGATGTATTTACGTAACGAAAATCATAACGTCTAACATGTGTTACGACCGGGCACTCGGGTACACTAGGGCTCTTACACAGGACTCGAGTATGGCTCGCTGCCACAACGGAAACACACGATCCCAACCCCAGAGTACTGCCAGCCGAACAAAAAAACGCCACTACCCTCCAGAGTTCTATCTGCTATAACGGGGTATACAAGAACTCGGTACTAGCGTTTCACACAACAGACTAATAACAAGACGGGAGTTATCTAGTCTGGTCAACAATCAAACAAAGAAGAAAGTACTACAACACTAAAGAATAGTGTTGGCCGAAGCCGAAGTAATCCACCCTTGAACTAAGAACTTAAGAAGTCCTCCACCCTCTACTTCGGATCGGCACTATTACGTTACGTTAAACAATAGTCCTCGAGCATCAAGCAAGGAATCTTCTGATAAGTTAGATGCTTCTCGAATACTCATAAGAAGTAAGTATCGGATTTTGAACAGCAATTTAATGAATAACTCACTGGTAATTAAAGGCTTTAAATTGACATAAGAAGAATTATAAGAATAAGCAATAGGATATGGCAAACATTAAGAAGAAGTACTCCGACAATGCACTGGCAATAGCCTACTAAGATTGTGCTCGTGGGCCACTAATCTCTGAAGTAGCTAAGCGTGCCACACATGAAATCAATAGTGCTTAAACAATAATATACATAAGGAGAAGCTTCAATACTATGCTGTATCTGCTGGTCGAGCAAAGTCTAGCTGGAATATCTAAGGTTAAGAGACAATGGCTGAGCAAGCGGCTCGTAGCCTAGCGAGGTCCTTAAGACTGTGCGGCCAAATTACGGTAATTGACGGGATGCTCTCTTGAGAGATCCAGATCACTAGTATCTGGTTCTCTCCTGGCGATCCTCTCAAAGTCAAGCAAATGAGATAGCACAGTGTTGGGTGGCACAGGCAAAAGCCCTCACTCGCAACACAGTGCTAAACTCCCACGGTACACAGTCAGAAAGACCACCTAGGCGTTCCACGTCTCCGTTGCAATTGTACTGGTTCAACCGCAACCTAGTACTCATAGGAAATCACAACTCAGAAACCCTATCCCAGTCTAGCATTGCCTAAACCAGCAGAAAACAGGAACATGAATAATCGCACACAGGGAAATGCATATACGAGTGCAACAAACATCAATCAATCCTATTCTAGTTAACCCTTCCAAAAATAGGCTATCTAACAGGCACTTATCTCGTGAGAACTCAAGCGATAATACTTTGGCTGACTAAATCTGCACCAAAGGGGTCATGGAGGTTAAACAGGGACGAGAAGAGAAGAAGATAGGCTGTTCAGAGAGTAGAGAAAGTTCACATCAGTCGGAAGAATATGGATAGTTGCAAGGGATATGAGAAGTCGCTTTGCCTGATGAGTTCTGAAGAAATGGTGGCAAGAACCTCTCTTTTTATACTCGGCCCTCTAGCGGCATATCTCAAACTACTTAAGGACCGCCCACTGGCAATCATGACGTCATATTCTCTCTCAATCTGGGATCGACAAAGAACTTCCCACGCGCTGAAAGGGAGGAAGGGAGGAGGGAGGAGGGAATTAGGCCTATCTGCCCGCGTGGCGCACTCACTGGTCCCCGTTACGTAATATCTCTCTCTCTCTCCTCTCATCATTACATATAAGTCCCACACACAATACTTATAACTAATGATATAAAATAGAACTCGTTGACTCAGATGAAAACAAAATACATATTTATAATACTTATAGTACAACGGCTCACATAAACTAAGTTAGGAAACTCTACACAGACTACAGCCAAAGTTCCTGCCCTGACGATCCTAGCGAGAGTGGGGCCTGACTGGGCGTTCTGTACAGCATGCTCATACTCGACATGCGTCACACCTCCCCCAAGATTTTACTTGCTCGACCCTGAGCTAAAATCTGATATACAGAACCCCATCAAACCCCTCACACCCAGCGACCGCATGGCACTAAAACAACGCTGAGTTTATCACTAAAACACATCTTATATAAAAAAAAAATTCACATTTCATAACTCCTCCCAACAATAGTAAAAGACATAATATCATGCTCCCAGAGCGAGCTTACAGCAGCTCAGCCGTTTGATAGTTCGTGGACTACTCAAACACTATAGGCTATGACAAACTTATACAATTATCTATATCAAAAAGAAAGAGTTTTTATATGATTTTTTATATTTTAATATGTTTTTTTCCGGCTGCACTATAAGGGCAGCCTATTTTCTTCTATACCAAACGCTCAACAATCCTGCTTTACGACCCAATACGCTGGGCTACAACCGCGAGCCAACAAGCACCAAGCGCAAAATACTACTCAAACCAAAGCAGGAGGCTACCCGTGTGTCAATCTCTTCGGGATCATACACCTGTGATAGCCTACGACTGATCATCTACCCTCGATAAACAATCCGCAATCACATTGTCACATCCCGCAATATGCCGGATGTCCAGGTTATACTCCTGCAACATCAATGACCACCGGGTCAGTCTCATATTGCGATTGTGAAATTGATTTAGGAATCTCAAAGGGTGATGATCAGTGTAGATAACCACGACTGGGCCATAGGCTGGAACATACACCTCGAAGTGCCTGAGTGACAGCACAATCGCCAGTAATTCCTTTTCTATTGTAGAATAGTTCTTTTGTGCAGCATTGAACTTCTTAGAAAAGAAACTTACTGGGTGTTCCACACCTTCATTGTCTGTCTGTAGCAAGACGGCACCAGCCCCTACACCACTAGCATCTGTTGCCAGCTGAAAAGGCCTGTTAAAGTCTGGGGCCCTGAGTATCGGGTGAGTACACAGCAAATGCTTCACTAAATTAAAAGCCTTTTCACACTCAGGCGCCCACAAAAACTTTTTGTCTTTAGATAACAAATCTGTGAGAGGTGCCAACACCGTGGAGTAACCTTTTATAAAGCGTCTGTAGTAGCCTATCATACCCAAGAATCTCATGATCTGCTTCTTGGTGGTTGGGTGCGGAAATTTATTGATAGCCTGTACCTTGTTCTGAGGAGGGCACACCTGTCCCCTTCCCACTACAAACCCAAGGTACTGCACAGTGGCTTTTACGAAGTCACACTTTGCCAAATTTACTACCAGACTTGCTTCACTAAGTTTCCGGAACAAGGTCTCCAGGTGCTCACAATGGCTCTCAAAGTCGTCATCATAAATGATTACATCGTCCAAGTATACGGTGCAATTTGGAATGTCCTTGACAATTTCATTCATCAGGTTCTGAAACGTTGCTGGTGCATTCTTAAGTCCGTAGGGCATAACATTACACCGGTAAGTACTCCCGTCCACCACAAAACCACATACCTCTTTAGCGCGCTCGGACAAAGGTACTTGCCAGTAACCTTTTACTAAATCAACTTTAGACAAAAACCGAGCATTACCAATTTTATCAACACTATCATCAACCCGAGGAAGAGGATATGGGTTAGTTGGAGTCAAACCGTTTAGCCTACGGAAATCAATACAGAAGCGTACCTTGCCATCTGGTTTAGGCTGCAGTGTTACGGGGGAAGTCCATTTAACGGTACCTTTCTCTATCAACCCTCTACCGAGCATATACTCCAACTCATCCCTCAGAGCGGGTAGTTTTATGGGGGGCACACGGTATGGGATTGACTTAAAGGGTAGATGGTGCCCCACGTCAACATCATGCATAGCCTGAGTAGTGAGGCCTGGATGTTCAGCGAATACAGTGGGGTATAAACCGAGCAACTGACGGATAGCTTCAAATTGCGGCTCAGGCAAATGGGCTATAGCCTCGTCAGCCCTTAGGCTCGAGTTCCCCGCCCACTGATCCGCTGAAACATGGTGATCCCAGCTATCCTCCTCTGAAGCTTGACTGTCCCCCTCTCCTTCTCCACCACGGCCGCAACAAGCCAACACAGGGACAGTGAGAGGCTCAGAGGGGCGCCTCACATACTCTTTTATCAGGTTCACGTGACATAACTGATTCTTCTTCCTCCTGTCTGGAGTGGCAACAAGGTAATCTAGGTCCGAAATTTTCTCCACAATTTTATAGGGTCCAGTATACTTCGCCGACAAGGGGTTACCCACCAAAGGCAACAAAATCAACACCTCCTGTCCCACAATGAACTCCCGGAGCTTCACTTTGCGATCATACCTGTCCTTCATTAAAGCTTGTGACCCTGTTAAATTCCGACCTGCCATCTCCAGACTCTTAAGCATGCGCTCACGGCTTTCAAACACATACTTCAACAAGGAACAAGGCGGCACAGTTCCTTCCCAAATTTCCCGCAGCATATTAAGGGGGCCCCTGACTCGGTGTCCAAAAATCAGCTCGTTTGGACTAAATCCCAGGCTCTCACCAGGCACTTCCCGAGCAGCAAACAGTACATACGGCAATCCAAGATCCCAATCTCTTCCGTTATCAGCACAATAACACCTGAGCATGCTTTTAAGGGTGGCATGCCACCGCTCAAGCACCCCTTGGCTCTCAGGGTGATACGCTGACGATACCACCGCCCGTATTCCATGCTGTTGCATTGTTTGCTTAAAGAGATTGGAGGTGAAATTGGACCCCTGATCAGACTGAATCTCCTCCGGGTACCCGTACCTTGAAAAGTACCACAACAAGTTACTGACTACCGTCTTAGCCATGCCGTTTTTCATGGGGTATGCATCGGGGTATCTAGTGGCAACATCCATGATGGTTAACAAAAATTTATTACCAGCCTTTGTGGGAGGGAGGGGACCAACCATGTCAACAACAATCTTACTAAAAGGTGGCCCAATTACAGGAATAGGGTGCAACGGAGCTTTAGGAATAACTTGGTTTGGTTTCCCGACCCGTTGACAAATATCACATGAGTTTATCCAGGACTGCACATGAGACTTCATCCCCGGCCACCAAAACAACTTCCCCAAAGCCGCCACCGTTTTTCTTACCCCCAAATGTCCTGCCAGCGGTGTGTCATGCGCCAAACTCAGTAGGCTATCCCTGCACTCCCGCGGCACCATCAACTGGTCCACTACCCCGGACCCCATCTTCCAGCTACGGTTAGGGTCTTGAAAACGCCGATACAGGATGCCATCTAAATAAAAAAAATCTCCCGGCTGTGCATCACCGTCCTCGTCGAGCTCCACAGCTCCATTAGCACACGTTTGGAGCTCAGGGTCCTCCAGCTGCAACCGACGTATATCTGAGGGTGCCAAGCGATCTAACTGCTCCCGGAGCAATGCATGACCCTCCCCGATACTGAGCTGCTCCCTCTGTCTCTCTCGATGTTCATAACGTTGCTGTCGTGGAGACTCGTCATGCCCAGCCTCGTCACTCTCGATGACAGGCCCAGGGGCTACTCCAGAACTAAGTAATGGTGCTAATACTGAATCACCCAGGAGAGCCGCCGAGTCAAAACTCTTAAAACCAACTCCAGCTTTAGCCTCCTCCTGTTGATCGTTCCTCTGCTGGTCTGAAGACGGAGGACTAGGCTGTGACACTTTAGCTGCCCGAGCTCGGGTGACAGCACACGCCATGGGTTGTGCCTGGCACCGCTCGACCCACTCTCGCTCTTCCCTACTCACGTCGGCCGGCCTCTCGGCAACGACTAAGGGTAGAACCTCAGAAGCGGGCATTGCAAAGTCGTTGCCGAGAAGAAGGTCGACGCCCTCCACTGGCAGTTTCTCCACAATCCCAACATCCAATTCACGTGCCACACCATCCACCTCCAACTCCAACCGCACCAGCGGGTATGACCGAGTTGCATTAATACCCTGCACCACCACCACCCGAGCCGCATTTATAGGGTAGCCAGTCAAGTTTTTCATCAAAGTCTGGGAAGCACCTGTATCACGCAAGACCTCTACTCCATGCTTGCGCCCCGCCCACATCACGCAACCCCGTCCTCTATGGTCGCAAAAAACATCCTGAGCAGGGTTCGAGCCTCCCAGGTGCTTCTGCATTGGCTGTGCCTCAGCCTCTGACGAACTGCCCCGGGCAAACTCAGAAGGCTTCAGAGACACACCAATGTTGCAGGCCAAAGACACAGCTGCTGTAGGTGGTTTGCTAGGACAGACTCTTGCAAAGTGCCCCTTTTTATGACATTGATAACACTCTAACTCCCCTTTGGGCTTCCCTTGGTACTGGGAAGGGCCCGGCCCCTTCTTAAATGGGACGGTGCTAGTCTTGTGGTCAGTCTTGGTATCATAACTCTTGTACTTGTTTGCATAAGATATATTACTAACTCGGGGGGGTGGGGCGTCACGCCCCTTGTTACCTGCCTCACTACGCTGGGCAGACCCGCACCCACGAATTAATGATAGCCGGAGGTCAGCCATCTCAGCTGCCTCCTGTAGAGTTTTTGGATTCTTTTCTTTAATAGTTAAAGTCATTTCTGCACCTGTACACTTATAAAACTGCTCGAGCAGAAACAGCTCAGTCAACTGTTCGGCCGTCTCAGCTTTCTCAGAACGTGTCCAGTTTGTAAGTGCATCTTTTAAGTCCCGGGCATGTTCAAGAAAGGTCGCCTCCCTAGTCTTTGTAACACCCCGAAACTTCAATCGATATGTTTCTGGTTGCAACTCGTATGCCCGGGACAGCTCTCTTCAATTCTGGGTAGTCAATGCAAGACTCTAAAGGCAGTGCATCATAAGCCTTCAGACCCTTACCCGTAAGTCTTGAGGAGACCAGAGCTGCCCACTTCTCTTCAGGCCAATTATGCTCCCTACACTTCTTCTCAAAACGATTAAAAAATTCTGTGACTTCAGTTTCACTAAATGCCGGCACCAATTTGACTAAGTGAGACAAGGACTGTTCTCTTACTTGGCCCTCCCGGCCCATCCGAATCCCTGTCGACTCTGCACGAGTCTTATCTAAGTCTATCTGAGCACAATATTTCTCGGAGTCGTATCTAAGCTCAGCCTCGTGCCTCCTGACCTCAATCTCATGCCTCCTAGTCTCATTCTCCTGCTTCCTAGTCTCATTCTCCTGCTTCCTAGTCTCATCCTCCCGCCTCCTGGTCTCAGCCTCAATCTCCTTCTCATGCCTCCTAGACTCATTCTCCATCTCCTGCTTCCTAGCCTCATTCTCCATTTTAGCAAGCTCGAGTTTAAATATCATCTCAGGAGACAGGCCGGAAGAGGGAGCTGCCACTACTGAAGGAGGGGGGGCAAGAACTGGGGAACCACCATACGCACCGCCCGAGGGCACTCCAATCTTCCAATTCTCATCCCTCTGTGGGAGAGTGCTAACCTCCGGCAACTGAGTGGACGGCACTGTGGGAGTCGAGTGAGAGGGGATCTGGGGAGGAACCCCCCCAAACGCCCTCTCCTCCGAAACCCCATGTCGCCCACGCAACACCCAGGAAATCAGCTCCCCCTTGGACATCCCTCCTACATTGGATAGACCCAAAACCTTGGCTATCAGGTGCAAGCCATAAACATTCACCCCAGTCAGCCTCTCCTCCGTCACGTGGTACTGCTTACTCACAAAAAGTCTAGCATCCTCCTCACTAGTTACTAACGGCACCTCCTCAAATAGCATCTCTCGCTCCTCGTCAGTACTAGGGCACGACATACTGAAGTTCACCAAAAAATTCTCGAGACAAAAGTGTTAAACTCCCTTATGCAAGCACTAATTACTAAATTAACTGGAGTCTCTTAAATGCTCTCCTAATTGCCTTACAAAAAAAAATATTCTTCAATATGTACGCTAAAGTACGAACAAACAAATGTTGTACAACTCTGCAAAAAATTATACTGTTCACAAAATCCTAAGCAAGGTCGCCATTTGTTACGACCGGGCACTCGGGTACACTAGGGCTCTTACACAGGACTCGAGTATGGCTCGCTGCCACAACGGAAACACACGATCCCAACCCCAGAGTACTGCCAGCCGAACAAAAAAACGCCACTACCCTCCAGAGTTCTATCTGCTATAACGGGGTATACAAGAACTCGGTACTAGCGTTTCACACAACAGACTAATAACAAGACGGGAGTTATCTAGTCTGGTCAACAATCAAACAAAGAAGAAAGTACTACAACACTAAAGAATAGTGTTGGCCGAAGCCGAAGTAATCCACCCTTGAACTAAGAACTTAAGAAGTCCTCCACCCTCTACTTCGGATCGGCACTATTACGTTACGTTAAACAATAGTCCTCGAGCATCAAGCAAGGAATCTTCTGATAAGTTAGATGCTTCTCGAATACTCATAAGAAGTAAGTATCGGATTTTGAACAGCAATTTAATGAATAACTCACTGGTAATTAAAGGCTTTAAATTGACATAAGAAGAATTATAAGAATAAGCAATAGGATATGGCAAACATTAAGAAGAAGTACTCCGACAATGCACTGGCAATAGCCTACTAAGATTGTGCTCGTGGGCCACTAATCTCTGAAGTAGCTAAGCGTGCCACACATGAAATCAATAGTGCTTAAACAATAATATACATAAGGAGAAGCTTCAATACTATGCTGTATCTGCTGGTCGAGCAAAGTCTAGCTGGGATATCTAAGGTTAAGAGACAATGGCTGAGCAAGCGGCTCGTAGCCTAGCGAGGTCCTTAAGACTGTGCGGCCAAATTACGGTAATTGACGGGATGCTCTCTTGAGAGATCCAGATCACTAGTATCTGGTTCTCTCCTGGCGATCCTCTCAAAGTCAAGCAAATGAGATAGCACAGTGTTGGGTGGCACAGGCAAAAGCCCTCACTCGCAACACAGTGCTAAACTCCCACGGTACACAGTCAGAAAGACCACCTAGGCGTTCCACGTCTCCGTTGCAATTGTACTGGTTCAACCGCAACCTAGTACTCATAGGAAATCACAACTCAGAAACCCTATCCCAGTCTAGCATTGCCTAAACCAGCAGAAAACAGGAACATGAATAATCGCACACAGGGAAATGCATATACGAGTGCAACAAACATCAATCAATCCTATTCTAGTTAACCCTTCCAAAAATAGGCTATCTAACAGGCACTTATCTCGTGAGAACTCAAGCGATAATACTTTGGCTGACTAAATCTGCACCAAAGGGGTCATGGAGGTTAAACAGGGACGAGAAGAGAAGAAGATAGGCTGTTCAGAGAGTAGAGAAAGTTCACATCAGTCGGAAGAATATGGATAGTTGCAAGGGATATGAGAAGTCGCTTTGCCTGATGAGTTCTGAAGAAATGGTGGCAAGAACCTCTCTTTTTATACTCGGCCCTCTAGCGGCATATCTCAAACTACTTAAGGACCGCCCACTGGCAATCATGACGTCATATTCTCTCTCAATCTGGGATCGACAAAGAACTTCCCACGCGCTGAAAGGGAGGAAGGGAGGAGGGAGGAGGGAATTAGGCCTATCTGCCCGCGTGGCGCACTCACTGGTCCCCGTTACGTAATATCTCTCTCTCTCTCCTCTCATCATTACATATAAGTCCCACACACAATACTTATAACTAATGATATAAAATAGAACTCGTTGACTCAGATGAAAACAAAATACATATTTATAATACTTATAGTACAACGGCTCACATAAACTAAGTTAGGAAACTCTACACAGACTACAGCCAAAGTTCCTGCCCTGACGATCCTAGCGAGAGTGGGGCCTGACTGGGCGTTCTGTACAGCATGCTCATACTCGACATGCGTCACACATGATTTTAATGCCTAGACATGAGCCATGGGCCCTCAGTTGTGGGTATAGTTATGACAAGGTAGGAGAGTCTTGTTGTAAGATAGATAAATGTGGTAAAGGAATAGGCATTAGGCTAGTGTAAAACATAAAGTTTTGCGAACATGCTCAAGAACACGTTCTAGCAGTGCTTGGAAAACTTGTTCTTGAACAAATACATGCATTCCCTTGTTTAATATTTATTGTGTTATTTATTTTAGATACCTCATGTATTTTCACGCCCATTTTGTACCTGGTATCCTTATCAATTGCCTGTTCATGATCTACCATCCATAAATCCTTAGTTCAGACTTATTATTTCTTCCCTTATATCCCTGTAAATATTGTCTATTCTTGTTAAGTTGCCAAAATAATGTACCCCCCCCCTCTCTCTCTCTCTCTCTCTCTCTTTCTCTCTCTCTTTCTCTCATTATCTCTCTCTCTCTCTCTCTCTCTCTCTCTCTCTCTCTCTCTCTCTCTCTCTCTCTCTCTCTCTCTCTCTCTCTCTTTCTCTCTCCCTCTCTCATCCCAACGCATCCTCTCCCTTCTCAGACACAATCGTGGCCATAAAATCTGGCCAGAATTATAAGAAGCTCCCGCCCCCATTGGCTGTCACGCTTCTCAATTTCTCGTGATGCAAGAGTCCGAAGAGGGAGGTGGGGAAGAAGTAGAGAGGAATGACGGAGAGTATATATAATGGAGAAAGGGGTATGGGAGGAAAGGGGAAGAAACAGAGCAAGGGAAGAATAGGGATAATACGGAAGGAAGTAAGGGACTTCGTAGAATGGAGATAAGGAGATGGGGAAGAAAGTGAAAGGCAGGGATCGGGGAAATAATGTGAAAGGCTGAGGGAAGTGTTGGAGAAAAATGAAGATAAAGTAAGTAGACTGCATGGAAGTGGAAAGCATAACTAAAATTATATATATATATATATATATATATATATATATATATACCGGTATATATAATTATATATATATATATATATATATATATATATATATATATATATATATATATATATATATATATATAGATAGTGTTACGACTGAGGTTTAAATATATCAGGGTTCTTATTCATTGGACTAGTAATGGCATAAATGCTACAACGGAAAGCGCTAGATCCAACCTCTGATATATATTCCCAATGAACAAAGAACACAAATACTCTCCAGAGTTCTATACGCAATAATAGGTTATTAAACTCTCAATAAATGTGCGTCTACTCTAGGCTTAATGTTATGTGAAAACAGCCTATTGCTACCTATAACCGAAGGTGCTTGGTTATGGTATGCAAAGTAAGGTGGTAAGGGAAGTTACAGCTTACGTTACTTTAATCAATAAATGTCAGGCACTCCTGCATGAAAGAAAGTGCACTAAAGTCCTTCAACACCAACAAGGAATCTTCTTTAAATGTTAGATGCTATCAAGATGCTCGAATCGGAAATGGAACCCAAAAAGGCAGGCAGCGGAACAATGTTCGTGCAGGCTATGCACACAAAAAGGCAGGATATATAATGCAGTCTGAGCCAAGAATATCCTAAACACAACAATAATAATAATAATAATCAACACGACAATGCAGTATTCCCATCAACAAAAAGAGCCTAAGTCGTTTGTGTCTCAATACATCAAACTAGGCTGCGAAATGCTTGTGTAATCATAAACGGGTATGCATAATAAGAGAAATTGGTTTAATATACTTAATGTCTACTATGACTGATAAAGTCTAGCTAGAGTCAATGATACGAGATACTGGTGCGCATGGCATACCGCATAGCCTAGTGCAAATCTCAAGTCTGTGCGTCAAATATTACGTTATAGGGAAGGGTAGCTCTCTTGAGAAACCTTAATACCGAAGTATTAAGCGTTCTCCTGGCGTACCTCAAAGACAAACAACCGAGCCTAGAACAGTGCAGAATGGTATAGGCAAAAAGCCCTCATTCGTGCATGCTCTACTCTCAATGGCACACAGACTAGAATTTACCCAATCAACTCCAGTTCTCAGGTATGTCGTGCAGCTTTTAACTAAAGCCAGCACTCATCGGAAACAATACCTTATAGTATCAGACTCCTAGTCTAGCATTATCTAATCTAGCAGAACACTAATAATTATAGGAAGCGGTACTGAACAATATGAATGCCAACCAATGCTTCGTGATCAACTTATCTTAACAACTAACATACATGGGTTATATAAGACCTTAATGCACAATACAACTGGCCAGCATGAAGCTGATTATGCAGAGTTAATTTATGCAGAGTTAACCAGAGGGGGTATAATATTAATAAAAGGTGGTGAAAGATATGGAAAATGAGAGAGATAGGCAGAGGAAAAGATTCTCAGGTGCAGAGAGGGAGATAGGTATCAAAGGGATAAGAGGGATGCGTTCTAGAAACCAGATCTGAGGGAGAGAGTGGCCAGAGAGCAGTATATATACTAGTACTAGTTCGAACCGCGTAGGAAAAGCGGTAACAAGTCCTCGAGCCAATGCTAAAGAAGCTAGCTAAACATGACGTCACCAAGCATGGTAAAAACTCCTCCAACGAATCCCCACGAGGCTATGACGTCATCGAGTATAGCAAAACACTGCGCGCCTCCACACACTCTGTTCTACTCTCTCTCTCTCTCTCTCTCTCTCTCTCTCAAATCCTATCATTACTACTTAATGATAAAACATATACTTAGCAATTAAATATACAAAGCCTTGACATGGGTGAAAACAAAGAGCCTTTCTGGACTGCCCAGGACACAAGCTTTCATATGAAATAAAGCACACAACAATACACCAATTGTAGCCACATCCACTGCCCTGGCGATCCTAGCGAGTCACTGTAGGACAAGCCATGCGGTTAGGTTCTAACGGAGTGGTTAACATCACACCCCCCCCCAAGATTTTTCTCAGAGGCCCAAGGCTCACAAAAAATCTGATTGTTAGAACCCATGCTATATCTCTACTTCCCATCACCCAGCGGCAGTAAAATATCTGGCACAGTCCTCAACAAAACATTTTACAAAATTATAACCCTCCCCAACACAATAGGTTAAATCATATGTAGTTATGCCCCTCAAGAGCGAGCTTCTCTAGCCCAGCATTCTGAGAGGAGTGCAACTCAGAATTACTGCTATAACATAATGAAAAAATTTCAACTATCAAAGAAAGAGTTTTTATTTGATTTTTATGTTTTTAATTTGTTTATTTCGGCTGCACTATAGGGGCAAGCCTAGTTTTTTCTTCTATACCAAACGCTCAACTCCTGCTTTACGACCCAATACGCTGGGCTACAACTGCGAGCCAACAAGCACCAAGCGCAAAATACTATTCAAACTAAAGCAGGAGGCTACCCGTGTGTCAATCTACCCAGGATCATATACCCTTGAAAGACAATCTGCAACCACGTTGTCACAACCGGCAATATGGCATATGTCCAGGTTATATACCAGTAACCTTAGTGACCACCTGGTCAGCCTCATATTCCGATTGTGAAACTGGTCCAAGAACTTGAGAGGGTGATGATCTGTGTAAACTACAACGACCGGACCATAGGCTGGAACATAGACCTCGAAATGCCTTGGTGCAAGCACAACTGCCAGCAGCTCCCTCTCGACAACAGAGCAGCTCCCCTGGGCTGAATTGAACTTCTCCGAGCAGAAACTAACAGGATGCTCCAGCCCATCATCGTCCTTTTCCACAAGGACGGCACCAGCCCCCACACCACTAGCATCCGTTGCTAGTTGGAAAGGTAGACTAAAGTCAGGGGCCCTGAGGATCGGGTGAGTGCACAACAGGTGTTTTACTTCTCTAAACACCTTCTCACACTCAGGCGCCCATTTGACTTTCTTATCCTTCCAGTTATCCTCCACCTGAGCTTGACTGTCCCGTTCTCCTTCTCCACCTTGACTGCTAAATGTCATCACAGGCACAGTGAGAGGCTCAGGGGGTGCCTCACATACTCTTTCATGAGATTAACGTGACATAACTGATTGTGCATACGTCTGTCTGGAGCGGCCACCAAGCAATCCAGGTCCGATAGCCTCTCCACCACCCTATAAGGACCAGTGTACTTCGCGGATAAGGGGTGACCTACAAGGGGCAGTAGAATCAACACCTCCTGACCCACGCGAAACTCCCTGAGTTTAACCTTGAGGTCATACCTGTCCTTCATGAGGGCCTGAGAGCTAGTCGAATTACGGCCAGCCAATTCCAGACTGCGCAACATCCGTTCTCGACTGTCGAGGACACACTTGAGCATAGAACAAGGTTTTTCTGCGCCCTCCCATACTTATTTAACCATGGGGAGAGGCCCTCTGACACGGTGTCCAAAGACGAGCTCATTAGGGCTGAATCCCAAACTTTCCCCAGGTACCTCCCGTGCAGCAAATAAATCATATGGCAGGCCAAGATCCCAATCCTTCCCACTCTCAAAGCAACAACAACGAAGCACAGATTTCAAGGCTGAGTGCCATCGCTCTAACACACCCTGGCTCTCCGGATGATATGCAGATGACACAACCGTAACAATCCCATGCTGCGGCATTGCTTGAACAAAGAGGTTAGAAGGTAAGTTGGATCCTTGGTCTGACTGAATCCCCTGTGGGTAACCATACCGGGAAAAATACACTAGCAAGTTCCGGACCACCGTCTTCGCTGACCCATTTCTCATAGGGTACGCGTCAGGGTACCTTGTTGCTACCTCCATGATGGTCAGGGGATACATGTAAAAATCTCCCGACTGTGCATCACTGTCCTCCTCCAACTCGACAGCACCGGTACCACATTCAAGAACCTCCGGGTCTTCTAAGTGCAATTTACGAATGTCCGAAGGAGCAAGCTTATCTAAGTGTTTGCGAAACAACTCATGCCCCCCTCCTACACTGAATTTAGCCTCCCGTTGCTCTCTCTCTGTGTATCGTTGCTGTCTCTTCGTCCTTTTAAGCCCATCCTCTGCCTTCTCAGTAACAGTTAATGGGTCGTCTCCAGACTCGAAAATTGGTCCTAATAATGAGTCCCCGAGAATGTCCGTTGATACTAAACTCTCAACCGCATCAACTTCCAACCCCTTCTCGGTACCTTTCCTCCGCTTGTCTAAAGACTGTTGACCAGAATGTGACTCCCTGGATGCAAGAGATCTGGTGACAACAGACGCCATAGGTTGCACCGGACACTTCTCAACCCACTCCTGCTCCTCCCTACTCACGTCGGCCGGCTTCTCGGCAACGACTAAGGGTGGAGCCTCAGAAGTAGGCCCCGCAAAGTCGTTGCCGAGAAGGAGGTCGACGCCCCCAACAGGTAACTTCTCCACAATTCCTACATCCAGGTCACGAGTCACACCATCAAATTCCATCTTCATTCTTACAAGCGGGTATGACCTTGTTGCATTAACTCCCTGAACCACAACCACCCGCGCCATATTTACAGGTTTACCAGTGAAATTCCTTAACAATGTTTGTGATGCCCCAGTGTCACGTAAAATTCTCACCTCATGTCTTCTACCCCCCCACTCCACACAACCGAGTCCCCTGTAGTCACTAAAGGCATCACAGACAGGGAATAAGCCTTCCGGATCCTTCTGCACTGGCAGTGTATTTACCTCGGAAGAATTGCCTCTAACAAACTCCGATGTCCTCTTGAACACTCCAATGCCGTGAGCAAAAGACACGGCTGCCGGAGGAGGTCGACTAGGGCACTCATTTGCCTTATGACCCTCCTGGTGGCACTTAAAACACATAAATTTCGGTTTCGGCCTATACTGTGATGTAAAAGACCCCTGACTTTTCTCATATGGCGTGGTGTTAGGTTTGGCTTCAGTTTTAGTTTCATTGCTCTTTTGTTTAAATGTGTCATTGCTATGGGGAGGGGGAGGATAACGGTCCCTAGCACTTGCATCGTACTTCTGTGAGGACCCGCAACCCCGAATCAACGACAGCCGTCGATCAGCCATTTCTGCTGCTTCGACTAGAGTTCTTGGGTTTTTCTCCTTTAAGTTCAAAGTTAAATCACCGCCCGTGCTCTTAAAGAACTGCTCCAACATCATTAACTGCTTAACTCCATCAAATGTTGTTACCTTCTCAGATCGCAGCCAGTTCCCCATAGTATCGGACAAGTCCCGGGCGTGTTCCAAAAAGGTGCTATCCCTTCCCTTAGTTACACCCCGGAACTTCAAACGGTACGTTTCTGGTTGCAGTTCGTAAGCCCTCAGGACAGCCTCCTTGAGATCCTCATACACAATATATGACTCCAAAGGTAACGCATCGTAGGCTTTAAGACCCTTGCCTATTAATCTTGAGGATACAAGTCTATCTATCTATTGCCAGACGCCTTACTCCCCTTACGAGGGTGGCCATACACAGAATGCCCCCAAGCGGATCTATTCCCTGTGAGAGGGACAACCCGAGCCAGTTTAGTGAAGGACTTACAGGATTGACCACTCAATTTAGGATCCGTCCGACTCCGAGGCCCTCTGTGTATCTTGTTAGCACTATTTTTTTTACAGTGGTGTTCGGCTAATCCATCCACTAACCTGCCTTACCCTTAGGTAAGCAGTACGGATTTGTATCAGGTTTACTCCCCTAGACAGGTTGCCAACCAAGGCTGACGAGTCCCATCCACCCGGATTTGTATAAGGTTGTCTCCCCTAGATGAGTTGCCGACCAAGGCTAACGAGTCCCATCCACCAAGTGCTGCCCATTTATTCTCTGGCCACTGGTGTTCCTGGCACTTCTTCTCAAAGTGTGCGAAAAATTCTGTTACCCCACTCTCATCAAACACCGGAACCAGTTTCAATAAGTGCGAGAGAGATTGATCATGAACATGGTTACCAGCCCCAAGTCGCTGTCCCGTTGTCTCTACTCGCGACTTCTCTACGTCCCTGTCGGCACAGTACCTAGTCGACTCAGCTTGGATTTTTGCTAGCTCTATTTGCTGGTGACTTTTTCTCTCTTCTATCTTGGCTAATTCTATTTGCTGCTGGAGCTCACCTGCCCTGATAGCATTTCTCTCTTCGATCTTAGCTAATTCGAGCTGAAGCAATAATTCTGGAGATAACCCTTGAGGAAGTGAAGGTGCTACAATGTTTGAAATTACCGGTGGTCCGCCCAGGGGCAACCCACCCTGCCAGTCACCACCCAACTGTGGAAGCGTACCCGGGGTCGGCATACTACTGGGATGGCTGGGAGTCGAGTGTAGGGGAAGCATGGCCGAAGGGCTCTGAGCACTCAACCCATCTCGCTCACCAGTCCCCCTGCCCAGTACACACGTTATCAAGTTATCCCTGGTCATGCTGCTAGTACCCGCATGACCGATAGCTGTGGCCAGGCATTGAAGACCGTACCGATCCATACCCTCCAACCGCTCGGCAGTAACAGGCCATTGCAAAAATATCCTAGCATCCTCCTCACAGTTCACCTGATTAACCATTTCATCATACTGCTGTTCCTCAGTTTCGACATTACGTACTGTGTCTCCATTCTCCTCTGATCCGGTATAAGACATGATGCTCACAAAAATTTCCCACCTCAATATTCAGAAAAGAAGCACCCAAAACTCTTATACCTCAATATACACACAAAAATTCTCGGAAATACTCGAGGGCTATACTATGTTGCAAAAAAAAAAAAAATTCTTGCTGATCCCCGCAAAATATTCCCCAAAACAACAAATGTTCCCTGCTAATAAATGTAGGTTCACCAAATCCTAGGTATGGTCGCCATTTGTTACGACTGAGGTTTAAATATATCAGGGTTCTTATTCATTGGACTAGTAATGGCATAAATGCTACAACGGAAAGCGCTAGATCCAACCTCTGATGTATATTCCCAGTGAACAAAGAACACAAATACTCTCCAGAGTTCTATATGCAATAATAGGTTATTAAACTCTCAATAAATGTGCGTCTACTCTAGGCTTAATGTTATGTGAAAACAGCCTATTACTACCTATAACCGAAGGTGCTTGGTTATGGTATGCAAAGTAAGGTGGTAAGGGAAGTTACAGCTTACGTTACTTTAATCAATAAATGTCAGGCACTCCTGCATGAAAGAAAGTGCACTAAAGTCCTTCAACACCAACAAGGAATCTTCTTTAAATGTTAGATGCTATCAAGATGCTCGAATCGAAAATGGAACCCAAAAAGGCAGGCAGCGGAACAATGTTCGTGCAGGCTATGCACACAAAAAGCAGGATATATAATGCAGTCGGAGCCAAGAATATCCTAAACACTACAACAAAAATAATAATCGCCACGACAATGCAGTATTCCTATCAACAAAAAGAGCCTAAATCGTTTGTGTCTCAATACATCAAACTAGGCTGCGAAATGCTTGTGTAATCATAAACGGGTATGCATAATAAGAGTAATTGGTTTAATATACTTAATGTCTACTATGACTGATAAAGTCTAGCTAGAGTCAATGATGCGAGATACTGGTGCGCATGGCATGCCGCATAGCCTAGTGCAAATCTCAAGTCTGTGCGTCAAATATTACGTTATAGGGAAGGGTAGCTCTCTTGAGAAACCTTAATACCGAAGTATTAAGCGTTCTCCTGGCGTACCTCAAAGACAAACAACCGAGCCTAGAACAGTGCAGAATGGTATAGGCAAAAAGCCCTCATTCGTGCATGCTCTACTGTCAATGGCACACAGACTAGAATTTACCCAATCAACTCCAGTTCTCAGGTATGTTGTGCAGCTTTTAACTAAAGCCAGCACTCATCGGAAACAATACCTTATAGTATCAGACTCCTAGTCTAGCATTATCTAATCTAGCAGAACACTAATAATTATAGGAAGCGGTACTGAACAATATGAATGCCAACCAATGCTTCGTGATCAACGTATCTTAACAACTAACATACATGGGTTATATAAGACCTTAATGCACAATACAACTGGCCAGCATGAAGCTGATTATGCAGAGTTAACCAGAGGGGGTATAATATTAATAAAAGGTGGTGAAAGATATGGAAAATGAGAGAGATAGGCAGAGGAAAAGATGCTCAGGTGCAGAGAGGGGAACAGGTATCAAAGGAATAAGAGGGATGCGTTCTAGAAACCAGATCTGAGGGAGAGAGTGGCCAGAGAGCAGTATATATACTAGCACTAGTTCGAACCGCGTAGGAAAAGCGGTAACAAGTCCTCTAGCCAATGCTAAAGAAGCTAGCTAAACATGACGTCACCAAGCATGGTAAAAACTCTGGACTGCCCATGACACGAGCTTTCATATGAGATAAAGCACACAACAATACACCAACTGTAGCCACATCCACTGCCCTGGCGATCCTAGCGAGTCACTGTAGGACAAGCCATGCGGTTCTAACGGAGTGGTTAACGTCACAATAGACAGACATATAGATAGATAGATAGATAGATACATTGATAGATAGATAGATAGATAAATATTAAATGAGAAGAAAATGGTATGATTAGGGCGAAAGTGGGAAACAAATAAATGAAATATAGAGAGGAAAATTGATAATTGGATGAAGGTGTCGGAGGAAAATAGGGGAGGAGGAGGAAAGTGATAAATGGATATATAAGATATAACTATGGAGATAAACAAGTGCGAAATGGAGAGGTAACTAGGGATGCCAACGATATTAAAAGAAGGTATTGCAGAGAGAGATGGCACACACGAAGAATCATAGGTGAGGGAGAACCTGGAAAGGAGAGAGTAAGGTGAAAGGAACAACATAAAAGAAGAGGGAAGTTGAGGGAGAAAATAGATTAGAAAAGGATAATTGATGGCAAAGAGAAAGAGTGAGGAGATAGAAAACATTCGTAAAAGGGACATGAAATTTAGATTACATTACACAAATGAGATGCGAACAGTATACCATGGTGAACTATTAAGTGATATTCGTGTTATAATAAATAAATGTATTTAGTTTAGAACGGATCAATTGAGGTCAACTCAATAACTGACATAATTATATTGCACGTCTTTGATTACTGAAAGTTCTGCTTAAGCTATATAATACCGTCTAATGTTGCTAGCATAAATAGGATGACAAATAAGCCACGCCACTGAAAAGGATAAATTAGCAAGCATTTATCAAACCTCTAAATGAATCTCCTAAAATATTGTTGATTTGGGAGAACTTTGATGCAGCAGATGGTGGACTGAGCGTTGGGTGATTCCTTCTAATATATCCATATATCCCCAGAGTATTCTTCACCTCCTTCACCGTCAGTCATCGGTGAAGAGAAGGGGGTGTGAGAGGCCTGCGGAAGGTGGAAAAAGACAAAATAATAAGATGTTTGTTTGAAGTAAGAGTGAAGGAGAGGTGAGAGGATTGCAGGGAGCTAGAGGTGGGGTGAGCAAGGTAGAAGAAGTTTGTGCTTGGAATAAGTGCAGACTGATAGACAAATCTACAAATACAAAAGTCAACATATGAAAAATAGGTGTATTAAAGGAGATTGGGAATAAGATACCTTTTTTTAAACGAACAGAAAAGTAAACGTAGTATACAAAGAACAATATAAGTAAACGTAGTATACAAAGAACAATATAAGTGAGAGGGAAGAAATGAGGTAGCTATAAACAATTGACAATATAAACCAGGGTAAGGGTAAGGGATGAAGGTAAGTCCAAAATAATGTCCGAAAGACAATAGGAATGAGATAAAAGTGAAATCATTATGAAAGATTTACAATAGAAACTCGGATGTGAGTAAGGGATGAGTACGGAGGACAATGTGAATGAGAGGCTAGAAGTAAGGTACTGTACTACATAAGAGAGGCTGGAAAGCCTATTGAAAATATTGTTTATCTTCTATGTCATCAGTTCTGCTGGAATGTCGTTCTCCATAATATTATGTCCTTGTCTGTTCATGTTGAATCTAGGATGTGGCTCAACCTTAGCCGTGTTCATTTGTAATGGTCCTTTGAAGTGACGCATGTTGAAAAGTATTTTATCGCTCTCATTATGCGATTGTATACAACTTAGGAAGGATCTGTGGGAATTATGGGGGTAAAAAACTATCTCAATTTACCTTCCGATTTCCATATACCCTTCCTAATCTGAATTAAATCGACTAATAACAACCAGCAAACAGAAAAGAAATGCGTCATCATATCTTCTAAGGGTTTAATAGGGCCATTATAAAGGCTGAGAACTAGTATCTATCAATCACAATTATTGCTTTGAAATCTCTCTAAATAGACATGCTATGCAATTACGTTCCTTAAGATGGCAGTACACATGTAGGCCTATATTTGAACAATAATTACGGTAAGTCTAGTTACGCATTATATAAGTTGATTAAATGTATGAAGAGTACTGGAACTAATAGGTTATATACAGTATATACAGTATATATATATATATATATATATATATATATATATATATATATATATATATATATATATATTCACTTTCATAATTTGATTTAAGATTTCTTATTGATGCTAGCAGGAATAGCTTTTCAGATAATCGAAAAAATGTGTAATAGCCAAGCTTTGCATATAATATTGTTATTACATAAAATGCAAATCTGAAGCGAAAATTACCATTGTAAGTGGTTAATGATACTCAAGATTACTAAAGTGACTAAAGGAATACAAAATATCTTCAATAATTCAATGCAGTCATTATAACGTCTTAAAAACCTTTGCTATATATTTCATGGAACCTAATGCAAAGCACCTACCTAATGTTAATAAAGTGAGTGTCAAGCCTCTTAACCTTTCTGGTATTGTTTTCCACTGGCACTCTACTAAATATACCATATTTGATGTATCGGATAGGTATTTGCACCAAAGAAGTATATAACAAATATGTCCTGGGAATGTGAAAGTAATCCTCCAATCACTGTGCCCCGAGTTATCAGCTTAGATGACACTTCAGTACATTGTAAATGTGGTCTGTATCGGCGGGTCCTTGGCTACTTTCACCCGGTCTGTTGAATGTCGAGTAATAAATCGTAGTTTCTATCACTCTCCTCTATGGAAGTGCAATAAGACCAGAATATTTATGCATTGATCCTTAGCTATGTTCTTCAATACAATAATAGTAAGTATTTGTTGTTTTTGTTTGTATATGTCAAAGTAAAAAACAATAATGCGTAATGTAAACAGTAACCAGGTTTTCACGGCTGCATCCCGGTAGAATATTATTATGGTAGTGGAATTAGTCATCTAATTATTGTCACCCTTTCCATGCTTGTAGGTCATAATCCTAAAATAGTGTGTATATAATATATATATATATATATATATATATATATATATATATATATATTATGAAGAGGCTGGAGGTCGTCTCTCAATATCCCCCTGCCATGCCCCTGGTAATGATAATCCATAACCGGAGCACCTTCATATATTTCTGTACTATAATTCCAGAGGGTTGGGGGCAGCTTGTTCCTAGGGTGTTCATCAGTTTGGTCGGTGTAGCCACGAATCCCGCCGCAGGGAAGGGCAACACAATACCTTTTCTTGGTCATGTTGTCAGCTATGCCAACTTGGTTGATTCCGAAGTAAAGCTTTAAGGGGAGATTTCCACTTGAGGGATAATTTTTCTGGACCCATTTCTCCCTCATATTTAACCCCATTGTTTTTTAGATATTAATTTGGCGATTTTAATAACTTTAGCCCCATTTCTGTAAAATTGTAAGACCTTTCGCGCCATTTAGGTGTCCATTTTTCCTAGCGAGCGAAAGTGAGCCTGTAATTTAAGGGAAACCGGCCTTCAGCCGGGAAAATTTTCTACCGAAAAATGTACAAATTTATCTTAAAAGGGGTCTTGGGGGTGTAATTTTAAGTTTGATGGAGGTGTAGGGAACAAGCTAAAAACCTCCCTTTTAAGTTAATTCGACAGCCCAAATTAGTCTACCTTCAGAATAGTTGACAAAATATTCCATCATGACAAAATGGATTCATCACCTGCCCAAAGTATCTCAAGTAAAACTGAAGCCACCAATTAGCGGCCTGAATTAACAATACTGTGACCTTGGAAACAGATTTCCCAAAGCTCTTCGTAAAACTTAAATTATCCGTAGGTTTTGGAAATTACGAAGAATAGTAAAATAAATATCGATTTACAAATAACAGGAAGTCAGTGTTCTATAAAAAAAAAATAAAAAAAATAGCTATAAGCGACGTCTGTTTAATTGGATTCTATATGTAGACGATTGTGTACAGTTTAAGAAGTATCTGTGGTAGTAAAAAGGGTTAAGTGAGATAGTTCGAAACCTATAAATTGCTGGAGGCCCTTCTATAACTGAATACATTCGTCTATTAGTAGCCCGAATAAAGCAAAAGGAACGTCACCGGTACATAAGTGGTTAAGGAGTATTAGCGAACGCTTATAAAAACAAACCCTAGGTTTAAGAAAATGTAAGCAACTCCTGTAACTGAATATGATACTATACTAACACAATCTATTTTGGTATCCCGGTCTATATATTTAGATATTTATGATTAACTTGACTTTACAACACCTTAGCTAATATAACACAAACGTCCAAATATATGACTCTTAATTTACTTTTAGCGTCCGAGCCCGTGTTTCTTCGCCATGATCCAATGAAGAACGGCCTCCTCTGTGTGGAGTTACGTTCACCTAGACTCGTGATGGGTGTTCGTGAAATCACTTGGCCGTTGAAAAAGGTGAGTAATGAAAGCCTACCTACTCACACGATCTGCTCCCTCAAAGCCAACATTAGGGGCAGTAAATGGGTACCTGGCCTGATTTGTGAAGAAGGCTACACAAGGCTTTCTCTATCATACGAACTCGTGATTCTAAGAGTGTATGAGTATTTTTCATCATCCACATTGCTCTCTCACACACACACACATATATATATATATATTATATATATATATATATATATATATATATATACCCGGTATATATATTATATATATATATATATATATATATATATATATATATATATATATATATATATACTGTATATACAACATAAAGAGAGAGCTAAGTGGATATGGAAAATATTCACATACATTCATAATATCATGAGTATGTCGTGGTCAGGAATACCAATACACTATTGCAGGATTGAGAAACCTTTTGCTCCCTGACTGAACACACAAACGAAGTTTTGTTTGACTATAAATCACTACTAAAACCGAATTATTTTTACTGGCAGTTAAGCTTCACTAGACATACTGTTTTATGTGCTGATAAATAAACAAATTGTTGTATAAACAATATTTTGAACTTAGTTTAAGAATCTAAAAAAGAAAACAAAATCTACCATGGCGAAAAGCGTTTTATTTCACGCTGTATTGCCTTCGAAGGTTTATTATGTAAACATACCGTCATTTTGATATATGCTTAGGAGTAAGCCTGTTACAGTCACAAGTTGACAGGAGCGACATACTAACTAATTAAATGCGGTGATCTTTTCCTGCATTTGTTTTTACCTGTAATTAGACGAATGTATGAAGTTGAAGAATCTTAAAACTGAGATAGATAGACAGAAAGAGAGACAGACAGACAGACAGACAAACAGACAGGCAGAGCGAGAGAGAGCGTGTGTCTGGGGTGGCTACTATTTATCATCTTAGTCTGACAAAACGATCTCACTAATGGGCAGGTTAATGAGGTTCACCGGGCCGACCTGTCCCATCACCGCTGAGTGGTGGTGGTGGTGGTGGTGGGGGGGAGAGGGAGGAAGACGAATGGCAGCTCAGGACAGGGAGAAAACAAGTATTATATATTAGGCAGAGGGTAGAAATTCAGGCAGGTTGATAGACAAGCAATTAGTGTAAAGGAGAAGTGGATAAGATGCAGTTAATTGAAACTTCCAATTATTCAAACTCGTGCATTTAGAGGCCTACTGCGTCACTTATCTGCATAAAAAACAAAAAAAAAACTTATAAGGGTACAAAAGGACGGTTAGATTCATACCTCTTTACCAAATAAAATACGAAGTAGATGGGCAATAAATGAAGGTATCGATTTAAAAAAATCGATTAAAATAAAATATGTGGAATAGACTGATAGACCACACAAATAAGAGAGTACAACATGTTGCGTCACGGCTACTTCAGTTGATATGTAAACTATATAACAATAGCTCCACATAATAATGTCAGTCATATACTGTACACTCGAGGAAAAAACAATCTTTACACTAACGCTCTGATCATTCTGGGAGTGAGTCGAAGTCTTGTGATAATACCTCACAGACGTATGTTTTACCCGATTAATTCCGTTCACACAAAATGATATAGAGCTCAGCAGTGTAAAGATGTCTTTCCTTGAGTGTACGTTTCATAAAATAAACAAATGTGGAATCCATTAATGTGGATTGTCCTTTAAATCATAATGACATGAACAGATCTTGATATATGGTTATTATATTTCTAGGCTACATCTGCAAGCCCTTCATTTGTTTGTGCAATCGGATGAAAAGTATATCCTCCAGACATATGCTATATACCCAGATACTGGGGACTCCTACACAGATTAAAACCCACTCTCAAC
>JBAKBP010014952.1:0-57166 GCA_037953745.1 Lithodes maja
CTACTAGCCAGAATACAATGGTTTACTACTAGCCAGAATACAATGGTTTACTACTAGCCAAAATACAATGGTTTACTACTAGCCAGAATACAATGGTTTACTACTAGCCAAAATACAATGGTTTACTACTAGCCAAAATACAATGGTTTACTACTAGCCAAAATTCAATGGTTTACTACTAGCCAGAATACAATGGTTTACTACTAGCCAAAATACAATGGTTTACTACTAGCCAGAATACAATGGTTTACTACTAGCCAAAATACAATGGTTTACTACTAGCCAAAATACAATGGTTTACTACTAGCCAAAATACAATGGTTTACTACTAGCCAAAATACAATGGTTTACTACTAGCCAAAATACAATGGTTTACTACTAGCCAAAATACAATGGTTTACTACTAGCCAAAATACAATGGTTTACTACTAGCCAAAATACAATGGTTTACTACTAGCCAAAATACAATGGTTTACTACTAGCCAAAATACAATGGTTTACTACTAGCCAAAATACAATGGTTTACTACTAGCCAAAATACAATGGTTTACTACTAGCCAAAATACAATGGTTTACTACTAGCCAAAATACAATGGTTTACTACTAGCCAAAATACAATGGTTTACTACTAGCCAAAATACAATGGTTTACTACTAGCCAAAATACAATGGTTTACTACTAGCCAAAATACAATGGTTTACTACTAGCCAAAATACAATGGTTTACTACTAGCCAAAATACAATGGTTTACTACTAGCCAAAATACAATGGTTTACTACTAGCCAAAATACAATGGTTTACTACTAGCCAAAATGCAATGGTTTACTACTAGCCAAAATACAATGGTTTACTACTAGCCAAAATACAATGGTTTACTACTAGCCAAAATACAATGGTTTACTACTAGCCAAAATACAATGGTTTACTACTAGCCAAAATACAATGGTTTACTACTAGCCAAATTACAATGGTTTACTACTAGCCAAAATACAATGGTTTACTACTAGCCAAAATACAATGGTTTACTACTAGCCAAAATACAATGGTTTACTACTAGCCAAAATACAATGGTTTACTACTAGCCAAAATACAATGGTTTACTACTAGCCAAAATACAATGGTTTACTACTAGCCAAAATACAATGGTTTACTACTAGCCAAAATACAATGGTTTACTACTAGCCAAAATACAATGGTTTACTACTAGCCAAAATACAATGGTTTACTACTAGCCAAAATACAATGGTTTACTACTAGCCAAAATACAATGGTTTACTACTAGCCAAAATACAATGGTTTACTACTAGCCAAAATACAATGGTTTACTACTAGCCAAAATACAATGGTTTACTACTAGCCAAAATACAATGGTTTACTACTAGCCAAAATACAATGGTTTACTACTAGCCAAAATACAATGGTTTACTACTAGCCAAAATACAATGGTTTACTACTAGCCAAAATACAATGGTTTACTACTAGCCAAAATACAATGGTTTACTACTAGCCAAAATACAATGGTTTACTACTAGCCAAAATACAATGGTTTACTACTAGCCAAAATACAATGGTTTACTACTAGCCAGAATACAATGGTTTACTACTAGCCAGAATACAATGGTTTACTACTAGCCAGAATACAATGGTTTACTACTAGCCAGAATACAATGGTTTACTACTAGCCAAAATACAATGGTTTACTACTAGCCAGAATACAATGGTTTACTACTAGCCAGAATACAATGGTTTACTACTAGCCAAAATACAATGGTTTACTACTAGCCAGAATACAATGGTTTACTACTAGCCAGAATACAATGGTTTACTACTAGCCAAAATACAATGGTTTACTACTAGCCAGAATACAATGGTTTACTACTAGCCAGAATACAATGGTTTACTACTAGCCAGAATACAATGGTTTACTACTAGCCAGAATACAATGGTTTACTACTAGCCAGAATACAATGGTTTACTACTAGCCAGAATACAATGGTTTACTACTAGCCAGAATACAATGGTTTACTACTAGCCAGAATACAATGGTTTACTACTAGCCAGAATACAATGGTTTACTACTAGCCAGAATACAATGGTTTACTACTAGCCAGAATACAATGGTTTACTACTAGCCAGAATACAATGGTTTACTACTAGCCAAAATACAATGGTTTACTACTAGCCAGAATACAATGGTTTACTACTAGCCAAAATACAATGGTTTACTACTAGCCAGAATACAATGGTTTACTACTAGCCAAAATACAATGGTTTACTACTAGCCAGAATACAATGGTTTACTACTAGCCAGAATACAATGGTTTACTACTAGCCAAAATACAATGGTTTACTACTAGCCAGAATACAATGGTTTACTACTAGCCAAAATACAATGGTTTACTACTAGCCAAAATACAATGGTTTACTACTAGCCAGAATACAATGGTTTACTACTAGCCAAAATACAATGGTTTACTACTAGCCAGAATACAATGGTTTACTACTAGCCAAAATACAATGGTTTACTACTAGCCAGAATACAATGGTTTACTACTAGCCAGAATACAATGGTTTACTACTAGCCAGAATACAATGGTTTACTACTAGCCAAAATACAATGGTTTACTACTAGCCAGAATACAATGGTTTACTACTAGCCAGAATACAATGGTTTACTACTAGCCAAAATACAATGGTTTACTACTAGCCAGAATACAATGGTTTACTACTAGCCAAAATACAATGGTTTACTACTAACCAGAATACAATGGTTTACTACTAGCCAAAATACAATGGTTTGCTACTAGCCAGAATACAATGGTTTACTACTAGCCAGAATACAATGGTTTACTACTAGCCAGAATACAATGGTTTACTACTAGCCAGAATACAATGGTTTACTACTAGCCAGAATACAATGGTTTACTACTAGCCAGAATACAATGGTTTACTACTAGCCAAAATACAATGGTTTACTACTAGCCAGAATACAATGGTTTACTACTAGCCAAAATACAATGGTTTACTACTAGCCAAAATACAATGGTTTACTACTAGCCAGAATACAATGGTTTACTACTAGCCAAAATACAATGGTTTACTACTAGCCAGAATACAATGGTTTACTACTAGCCAGAATACAATGATTTACTACTAGCCAGAATACAATGGTTTACTACTAGCCAAAATACAATGGTTTACTACTAGCCAGAATACAATGGTTTACTACTAGCCAAAATACAATGGTTTACTACTAGCCAGAATACAATGGTTTACTACTAGCCAAAATACAATGGTTTACTACTAGCCAGAATACAATGGTTTACTACTAGCCAAAATACAATGGTTTACTACTAGCCAGAATACAATGGTTTACTACTAGCCAAAATACAATGGTTTACTACTAGCCAGAATACAATGGTTTACTACTAGCCAAAATACAATGGTTTACTACTAGCCAGAATACAATGGTTTACTACTAGCCAAAATACAATGGTTTACTACTAGCCAGAATACAATGGTTTACTACTAGCCAAAATACAATGGTTTACTACTAGCCAAAATTCAATGGTTTACTACTAGCCAGAATACAATGGTTTACTACTAGCCAAAATACAATGGTTTACTACTAGCCAAAATACAATGGTTTACTACTAGCCAAAATACAATGGTTTACTACTAGCCAAAATACAATGGTTTACTACTAGCCAAAATACAATGGTTTACTACTAGCCAAAATACAATGGTTTACTACTAGCCAAAATACAATGGTTTACTACTAGCCAAAATACAATGGTTTACTACTAGCCAAAATACAATGGTTTACTACTAGCCAAAATACAATGGTTTACTACTAGCCAAAATACAATGGTTTACTACTAGCCAAAATACAATGGTTTACTACTAGCCAAAATACAATGGTTTACTACTAGCCAAAATACAATGGTTTACTACTAGCCAAAATACAATGGTTTACTACTAGCCAAAATACAATGGTTTACTACTAGCCAAAATACAATGGTTTACTACTAGCCAAAATACAATGGTTTACTACTAGCCAAAATACAATGGTTTACTACTAGCCAAAATACAATGGTTTACTACTAGCCAAAATACAATGGTTTACTACTAGCCAAAATACAATGGTTTACTACTAGCCAAAATACAATGGTTTACTACTAGCCAAAATACAATGGTTTACTACTAGCCAAAATACAATGGTTTACTACTAGCCAAAATACAATGGTTTACTACTAGCCAAAATACAATGGTTTACTACTAGCCAAAATACAATGGTTTACTACTAGCCAAAATACAATGGTTTACTACTAGCCAAAATACAATGGTTTACTACTAGCCAAAATACAATGGTTTACTACTAGCCAAAATACAATGGTTTACTACTAGCCAAAATACAATGGTTTACTACTAGCCAAAATACAATGGTTTACTACTAGCCAAAATACAATGGTTTACTACTAGCCAAAATACAATGGTTTACTACTAGCCAAAATACAATGGTTTACTACTAGCCAAAATACAATGGTTTACTACTAGCCAAAATACAATGGTTTACTACTAGCCAAAATACAATGGTTTACTACTAGCCAAAATACAATGGTTTACTACTAGCCAAAATACAATGGTTTACTACTAGCCAAAATACAATGGTTTACTACTAGCCAAAATACAATGGTTTACTACTAGCCAAAATACAATGGTTTACTACTAGCCAAAATACAATGGTTTACTACTAGCCAAAATACAATGGTTTACTACTAGCCAAAATACAATGGTTTACTACTAGCCAAAATACAATGGTTTACTACTAGCCATAATACAATGGTTTACTACTAGCCAAAATACAATGGTTTACTACTAGCCAAAATACAATGGTTTACTACTAGCCAAAATACAATGGTTTACTACTAGCCAAAATACAATGGTTTACTACTAGCCAAAATACAATGGTTTACTACTAGCCAAAATACAATGGTTTACTACTAGCCAAAATACAATGGTTTACTACTAGCCAAAATACAATGGTTTACTACTAGCCAAAATACAATGGTTTACTACTAGCCAAAATACAATGGTTTACTACTAGCCAAAATACAATGGTTTACTACTAGCCAAAATACAATGGTTTACTACTAGCCAAAATACAATGGTTTACTACTAGCCAAAATACAATGGTTTACTACTAGCCAAAATACAATGGTTTACTACTAGCCATAATACAATGGTTTACTACTAGCCAAAATACAATGGTTTACTACTAGCCAAAATACAATGGTTTACTACTAGCCAAAATACAATGGTTTACTACTAGCCAAAATACAATGGTTTACTACTAGCCAAAATACAATGGTTTACTACTAGCCAAAATACAATGGTTTACTACTAGCCAAAATACAATGGTTTACTACTAGCCAAAATACAATGGTTTACTACTAGCCAAAATACAATGGTTTACTACTAGCCAAAATACAATTATAAATAACGTCACTGTATAATTTAGGGTTAAATGGGTTGCTTATTACTTTTAGTGCTAAAATATCAATATAGTTTGGTTCAGTAATTAATTACGTTCATCAACACAACCTTGTTGTTGTTCTTATTATATTTGAGTGAGGGAGACAATAGGCAGAACTGCTTGCAGCGAGTGCCTCCCTCAGAGTTGAAAGAGTGACAGGGCAAAAATCAAGGGACGTTCGAGCCAAAATGCCTGGACACACTGAGTTTGAAGCAATTCAAGTCATAGGAAGAAGGAAAGACTGATTCTGGGAGAGAGTTCCAGAGCTCGGCTGTTGAATAAAAGAAAGACCGAATAGCGTTTCACTCTTGGGTTGGAGAGTTGCACAGAGTAGGGGTGGGATTGTGTTGCAAGACTGGTACCCTACGTAGAGGAGGTGGTATACACTGGAAGAGCTCTGAGGAACACTGATTATTGTAGTAGCGATAGAATTGCGAGAGAGATATAACATTGCAGCGAAGAGAGAAAGATTGCAGAGAGTTGGTGAGTGGACAGGAGTTAATGATATGAAAGGCCTTCTAGGACTGGTGTGGGAGGATCCGTCCCACACGTGTGAACAATACTCAATACAAGGATGCATTGTGCCCCTGTACAGAACAAGAAGCTGTGCAGGGGAGGTGTGGCAGAGTGGTCTTGCCACTGGACTGGTAATCCAATGGACCCGGGTTCGAATCCCAATACGTCCATGGGAAGATATTATTGGGATGGAATTTGTGCTGTACCTAGTTTCAGTGCATTACCACAGCACACCGAAATGCCAAACAAATACCCTCATTGTTCCCTGATTAAATAGCATTGTATGAATATTCCCATATTCAAAATATGTTACAGGGGGGCAATGCCTAGTGAGTTAATTGCTCAATAGGTGGCGTTCTATGAGTGAGGGTCCGAGTGTGGGGGGTGAGATTGTGAAGCGCAGAGGCGAAGCGGCTTCAGAAATGGAATTGCTTCGAGCCGGGGTGCTTCGCATGTCTCACTCCCTAGACTGGAACAAGACCTCACGGGCCTTACCGTGTTCAGCGGTGTAGTGTAAAGGCTCTCAGCCTATGCCCGAGAGGGAGTAGTTGGAATATAGAAAACAAAACAAAAATAATTGAGGCGATTGAGAACACCCAGCTTCTGGGAGGCTTCCTTAGCAAGACTGGTAATATGGTCCTTCCAATTGAGAGCGTAAGAAAAAGAGACACCAAAAATATTGAGAGAAGATGAAGGATTGATTTTTTGTATTGTTGAATTGTAAGGGATAGTCTTCTGGGAGTTTCAGATGGGTAGATGGATGGAGAAATTGGGTTTTGGAAGCATTAAAGGCAACAAGGTTTTCACTGCCCCAATTGGAAATAGTAGTTAGATCAGAAGATAAGACGTGTTGTATGGCTTCATTTTGTTTATTTTTGAGGGATTGCTGGCTGGAGCGTTCTGGAAAACTAATTGAGTAGTGTTAGGTAGTGTGATGGCATGCTCAGTGAAGTTAAATATATATAATCTAAATCCAAATCAAATCCAAGTCAAATCTACTTTAAACTAAATTGAATCTAATCTGAATCTAAATTGAACTTAAACTGAATTTAAAAGTCTCACATAAAAAATATATATTAATGATAGGGTTAATTATACACCGGGATTTAACTTACCGACATTCACAGAGAACAGTAAGGTAGGGAACTGGCAGGTCAAGCTTGCGGATGAGGTTATGGGGAGCAAGACGTTTCGCTGCAAGTGACGGTTCGCCTTACTGAGGCGAACGAGCCCGGACGATAATTGGAACTGCGGCGAACCGTCCAACACCAACTGCCAAATCAAGATGCTCCGAAGGGGTTAAGGAATGCGCTAGAATGTATCATAGATAGTACCGGTACAGTAATACCTGCATAATTACACTATACACAAAATATCGCTTAGTATCTTTTGTATTGGAATACAAAATACAAATATATTTACTAAGAAAGTTAAAACAAACAAATTTCAGAATAAAAGGTGTGGAAGAACTGAATGCATAGGCTAATCGTATTTTGGATGGTGAACTAAAAAGCCTGCTTACCGGAACCGGTCCATATTTTAAAAGTCAGCAGTATTGGTCGGGAACACTGCTGTAAGACAAGTGACAAAAGCTGGAGTTTATAGGCCTATCCTATTGTAGTTGTTGTTCCCTAAGCTGCTGCGAACTGTCTCATTGCAGTTAAACGAATCTGCTGCGAACCGTCTCATTCATTTGCTGCGAACAGGCATAACCGATTCTGACCGAACCTGAGGCGAAACATCACTTGCTTCGAAACGTCTCGATCCCAGGTTATGAGTAGCTCTATAGATCACTCAGAGGAAGGGAACCGAAATAAGTATGTTATGATCACGAGTATGAGAAAATCGTGCTTATCTGTCAGTCATGGGCATCGATGAGAGCGTCTATGTAGATGTGTGTAGAATTCTGGCCATTTGCTGTATCTAAAGGCACTACAGCACAATTAAATGAAACCGAAATAGTTGTTAACTGGGTGATGTCTATGGTAGCTCTGAGCCGTGGTGGGTCCCACTCTTGCTGCCTGGCTTGCGCCAGCCAGGAGAAATATCGTACTGCATCTGAGTTGCTAATACGATTAATTAATATATATATATATATATATATATGATAAAGTCATATATACTACACAAGACCATATCAATATTGCATAATAGCATTGTAGTACTTATTTCTCCAATTATAAGTATTCCACTAAGATGGAAATAATTTGACAGTTGTTCAGAAGTTCGTATCCTTTATTTAACAACTCTTCCTGGTAGCATGTATCCTCATAGCAATGATTCTCTGTTCGGGCCGGAATGAGTTCAATCCATAAATTGAATATTTCCGTCGACCCAATATAGATTGTACGTTGGAACTCTCAAGTTCCCGTTACCACCTATTTGGATACCCGTTATTCAGGCATTGATTCAATCCGACTTCGATCCAAAGTCACGTCACTCTTTCCAAAAGAATTAACAAAACTTTACTACGCCACAATATGTCCAATCGTAGGACCAAGGCTTTAATCAATTTAATCTAGACGTTCCTATATTTACATCCTATCTATTTATGTCATATATCTCAAAACACGTAAATATGTACCTGTACAAATTACTTAAATCTAACTCTGTTCCGGAGTGTCCCATACTCCTGATTCCTATCTTATTACCAAAAAGATATAGACAAGCTAGAACGAGTTCAACGTAGAGTTACCAAAATGATACCTAGCCTAAAGAACAAACCATACGAGGAGCGTCTTAGAGAATTAAATATATTTCCTTTAACCCAGCGCAGATTAAGAGGCGACTTAATTCAAGTGTTCAAAATCATCAAAGGCATCGACAATATGAACTGTAGTAAGTATTTCACTATCGTCCAATC
The DNA here is from genome assembly GCA_037953745.1 of Lithodes maja. NCBI lineage: Eukaryota > Metazoa > Arthropoda > Malacostraca > Decapoda > Lithodidae > Lithodes > Lithodes maja. The sequence continues at coordinate 8,916 of JBAKBP010014952.1, forward strand.
TAATTAGGCCTACACACGGGGAAACGGGTGCAAAATTATTGGTAAATCTATTAACTCACACGAAGCTAAAAATGTCTTCTTCAATCGAGTTGTCAACTTATGGAATGGGATTCCCCGAGATGTTATAGACTGCAGCACCGTTAATTTATTTATACTTAGCCTAGACAAATATCTCACATCAAACCCGCGACTGACTGCGTTTGTAAATTAATAACTTTATTTTATCCTCCCCTTAGTTACTAACCCATCTGTCCCCTACTAACTTCCTAATCCTGCTACGGACATTAGTTCCAGGGCAGTAGTTCCTTTTCCAATGTTCCCTTACCCACTCTAAACCACTGTTTGGACACTTGATCCTCAGTGTTTTGGAGGACAAGCAGGCTAGAAGGGTCACTAGATATGTTGTTGCTTGATTTCCGTTGTACTCCTTTGTACTCACATATGAAGTTACACAAGACAACTTAACTCATATGCGATTTCAATGTTATCAAGCTTCAACTCATATTATAGGTCATTACATAGTTCAATATATTCGATATTTCAAAAGTACCTATTACAACATTTTAACACTTGATCGCCTAGTATATCAGAACAACAATTTCCCACCCAATGTTCAACTCAAATATAACATGACTACTTTCAATAATACAATATCTCTCGCAATAGTCGCCTCGACTTGTTTCTTATGTCATGATTACAGGATCGCTTAATCTTAGAGGTGTATTCCGTACAATAATCTCTTTAGTCGGATAACGATGTTTCCTTTATAAACAAACAATATATTTCGTCAAACGGGCTAGTGTCCTTCCTAACTATTTCTCAAGCTAGGTATAACCTATCAGCAAATATGATTTATCCCTATTCTTGAATAATTAGCATAACCCCGTTATCATTAATCAGTATTCAAACAGATTCCCATATGATTCTTCCTTAGTAATCCCCGTTACTTATTACCCTATAAGATCCTATCCTATTTATAGCTAAGCGGCATGGAGCCTTCTCTAACATTAACACCTATCTCTCTCAACACTGCATCTTTTTATTTATTCATGAGTCTATCTTTTCCTCTTTGTATTGTTCTATAAGAACACCTCTAATTTAAACTGTCTTCGTGGTGCGATGCATAAGGTGTTGATTTTCGGTGTGAGCATCCTGGATTCGAATCCACGGACTGCCACATGTGTTTGTAAATTTCATTAATCGATTTTAGGAGTATAGTTGGTTGTTGGAAGGAACATAATAATTAAATGGTTGGAACCACTGGGTTTGTCAAGCATTTTTCTCTCTTTCAATGAATCTATTTCGGGCGCATAAGGGTCCTTTAAAAAGTATTGGCTATCTCTGGAACAATGTTCACCACCTCATAGCTGTACTGGCCAATATGTCTTCTGGAAATCTTCAGTCCCATCTACGATTTGTCGTCCCTCTTGAATTGCTTGGCTATAAGTGTGTAAGCTAGCAATGTGACGACAAGCACCAGGATACCTATGGTGTATCTGGTCAGCAGTTGAAAGTTGTAGTAGGCCAGAGGTGGACGTTACTGGTGGGTGGTAAGCAAGCTGGTAGGCTGGAGCGGGTTTGGCAAAGCTCCCATCACTGTGCAGGTGAGGGAGAGGTAGAGAGTTGCTGGCAGGTGAACCCAGTGGAGTCTGTGACATGAGTGCCGTTTGCAGCCCCTCCCACCTACCCCCCCCCCTTTATAGCTCCGCCTCACAATTTGCCGTGCTGTGATTGGTTGAGCCAGACGCCCGGCAGTGTTTTCTCAAGCCACGCGATTTGAAGATTTCTCCCCCTCTCCTCTGGTATTATCTCTTCGTAATATGACTCAGGGAGATGGTTGCAAAGATCTTGTAGTGGCTTATGGGAGTATAAGGCTTGCACTGATGTCATAGACCTATTGCAACTCGAAGAAACGGCCTGTGGAGGGAGCGAGAGCGTTTTGAAAGGTGGAGAGGTGTGCGCGGCTGGTTCAGTCTTTGCTTGCTCCGACAACGGAGGCTCCTGATTGGCTGCACGGGAGGGTGTGGCAGAGTTGTGGGAAACGTCAAACTCAGCTGGTTTAAAGGGATAGTGAAATGCAGCGTGTTGATTGGCTGGCATGATTCTTACTTTAAGCATATTAGGCCTCTTGTTATCTTAACTTACTTACGACTTGCAATCTTACTATTCATTATCTAAACTCCTATGCCTTAACCATGGAAATATCCGTTAAACAAACTACCTAAATAGTCACACCACAGAGACGTACACTAGCACACATATTGCCTATCTATCGTATTACACTATAGTAGAGTCTTCTGCATTTGAATGGATGGGACTGGAGGTACAGTTGAGAAGATCATTTATGAAAATTAGAAAGATAATGGTATATAGGACAGAGCCCTTAGGAACACTGGAGTTGATAGGATGAGGAAGTGAGCTATGGCCGTCCACAACCGCAGCTATGGAACGGCCGGAAAGGAAATTAGAGACAAAGGCACAGATGGAGTGATATCAACCGAGGGAGGGTAGTTTACAAATTAAAGATTTGTGCCAGACTCTATTGAAGGCCTTTGATATGTCTAGCGCAATAGAACATTTCTCACCGAAGTTCCGAAAGGAAAATGACCAAGAGTTAGTATGGTATGAAAGAAGATCACCAGTAGAGCGACCCTTAACCCGTACTGTACCGTAGGATACAGTAATAATGGTTCCCAGCAGTCCCACCAATGAGGCCAAAATGACAGGAGAGACCACCTGTTCACCTCAAGAGATGAGGCAAGAATGGATCTATCACTTTTTTCTTTTTTTCAAGACTTAACAAAAAAAAAAAAAAAAAAAAACATTTAGCCTTGTACAGGCAGTTACAAGACAAGTACATTACTGACGGCTATAACCATCACTGGGACTGGGGAGTTACTTATCTACTGACGGCAATAGCCGTCGCTGGGATTGGACGGGTTAAGGAAGCCATACTGGCGATCTGAGAGTAGATTATGGGAAGAGAAATGCTTAAGAAATTTAGAAGAAAGAATAGTTTCAAAAACTTTAGTGATACATGAGATGAGAACAATTGGACGATAATTGGAGGGTTGAGAGCGGTCACCCTTTTTTGGGACAGGTTGAATGCGAGCAAACTTCCAGCAAGAAGGGAAGACGTTAGAGGAGAGACACAGACGAAAGAGGTTGCCTATGCAGGGACTCAGCACGGAAGCACAGTTTTTTAGTACAGCAGGAGGAACACAGTCCGGACCGTACGCCTTCTTAGTATTAAGCCCAGAGAGGGTTGAAAGTACATCTTTAGAATAGATTAGGATATTAGGCATAATTAGGAGAGATGGTGGTGGAGAGGGAGCACCGGAATCATCCAAGGTGGAGTTTCTATCAAAAGTTTGAGCGAAGTGTTCAGCTTTGTCAGAGGAAGAAGTGATGGTTGTACCATCAAAGTGGAAAAGGGGAGGGAATGACGGAGAAGAAAAATTGTTGGAGATGTTTTTGGCTAGATGCCAGAAAGGTTGGGAAGAGCTAGAATAAGATAGTTCAGTGCATTTACTATTGATGAAAGAGTGCTTGGCAAGTTGAAGAACAGATTTGGCTTGATTCCGGGTAGAAACATAGGAAGAATGAGATTCTTGAGTTTTAAGGCGTCGGTACCGTTTGAATGCATCTTCCTTGTTGCGGACAGCAGTAGAACAAGCGTGAGTAAACCAAGATTTGTTTGCATTAGTCTGAGAGAAAGAAAATGGAATGTATGCTTCCATGCCCAAGAGATTTACCTCAGTAATGCATTCAGCACTCTCCGAGGGTCCCCGGCCACGGATGCAAAAGTAATTCCATGGGAATTCAAAGAAGTACTACCAAAGAGCCTCCCAGTTGGCAGCGCCAAAGTGCCACAAGCGCTGCCAGTTGGGAGGATCGGGTGGCCGTATTGGAGAGATAGGACAGGTGCCAGAGATAGGTTTATGGTCAGAGGAGCCCAAAGGAGAGAACAGATTGACAGTATAAGAAGAAGGGTTAGAAGTTAGAAACAAGTACTCCAATAGTACTTAAGAATTGCTCCTTGGTGCTCGCTCCTGTATTGGCAACATTTTTCCGTCTGTGTAGTCATACCTCATGCTTCCCAGTACCCTGGAAAAAAGCAAACATTCATCCAGTTCCTAAAAAAGGTACCTCTTCAGATCCATCAAACTACAGACCAATAGCTATAACTTCCACTCTTGGTAAAGTCTTTGAAATTATATTAAATAATCACATAATTAAGCATCTTGAGAATACTAAATTAATCAGTGATAGGCAATATAGTTTTAGACGATGTCGATCAACTGCAGACATTCTTTGCCTTCTTATGCATCAAATCAACCAAGCTACAGACCAACATGGTGAAACACATACAATAGCACTGGATATATCAAAGGCATTTGATAGAGTCTGGCATCAATCCTTATTGTCGAAGATGTCACACTACGGCCTTGCATCATTAGTTCCACTAATTTCTTCTTATCTTCATAACAGAAAAATATGTGTAATGGTATATGGCCTTTATTCTTAATTTCACTCAATAAATGCTGGTGTTCCCCAGGGATCAGTTTTGGCCCCAATTCTGTTCCTCATTCATATCAATGATCTCATATCTACCACTCATAATCCAATACATTCCTACGCAGATGACTCAACACTCCACAGTTCCTACACATTTACCAATTCTTTCACCCAACTCGATCTTATAAATTCAAAAATAAACACTGCAATTTCTCTGAACCAGGACCTTTCTAGAATTAATGGATGGGGACAAAAGAATCTAGTTTCCTTTAATGCACAGAAAACCAAGTACATTCAATTTTCTAACCGACAGAATCTCACTAACTCCCATTTATTTTTTAATGATGTAAATATTCCCACTTCCCCTAGTATTGACATTCTCGGTGTAACATTAACTACTAACTTGAGCTGGACACATTATGTTAGAAGCATTGCTAAGAATGCCTCTAAAAAACTGGGACTCCTGTACAGAGTTCGAGAGTTCTTCACTGACGAGCAGTTGGCCGTAATATATAAAAGTCATGTGCGTTCTCAGATGGATTACTGTTCACCTCTGTGGGGTGGAAGTGGAGTGGTTGCATTGAGGCAGTTGGACAAAATTCAAAATAAAGCTATTAGATTAATCAATAACCCTGCAATCACACAGGACCTTCCTACATTATCCATACAAAGAAACGTTGCATCCCTTGCATTATTCTACAGATATTTTCACAGCAATTGTTCCGAGGAACGTGCTTCAATTGTGCCGCCTCTCCACATCTTTCCCCGTAGAACTAGGGCAGCTGAGAGCGCCCATGAATTTACACTTTCTCCTCCACAATGCAGAACTTCTGCTTATCAGAATTAATTTATCCCCAGAGCTACTACTCTTTGGAATTCACTTCCCTCGAATTGCTTTCCACAAACTTACAATCTACAAATGTTTAAATCCAGTTGTTACAAACATTTTATGAATGGAGGATGCCTTTAGGCACATGGACCTTTTTGTGTTATCTGTGATTTTCCTTCCTCCGTTCATTGTCTCAAAAAAAAAAAAAAAAAACAAAAAAAAAAAAAAAAAAAGTAAAGTAAAGATTGTTTGGCCGATCTCCGAAGCGATCCATGATACGGGATACGGGTATAGCCTACCTCATGTTGGTCTGCAGTAAATATATATGTTATAATTAGTGCAAGGAAGGGTATGCAGAAGGTATAGAAGATCATTGGGTATATTAAAATTGATTTGCCTTCATAACCTTGAGATGGGTTTATCACCATCAATATAAATCATTTTTAGTATTAAAATAACCATAGAGTTTACTTCAGTAATTAATTAAGATTATCAACATAGGTTCATATACGGTACACCAATACACCTCCCTTCTACCGTCTCTTTTTCGGAAGTAAATATTTAAATTTACGTAATTAACTCTCTTCTAAGTAAACCCTTTAACTATTTTATTATATCATGACGCACTCTTTCATATTATTCTGGCTAACACTAGATAATTTAGTTTAAAACAGGTCTGTAGAAGGAATAAGGTTAATTGTGATAGTTTTTACGCCTTTGATTCCTAACGATTCTTCAAAAGCTGCACGAAATTTTCTAATGCTAGCCAGATTGCCTTTAACCCTTCCTACCCGGGCAGTCTTAGCTAATGACGGTCGCCCCTACCCGGGCGATATGGCCGAAAAACGTCTAGGCCTAGGCTACCGTATTTATGTTTATTTTCACTGCTAGAACTTTCCCACTCATCTATAATCGTAGTGCGGTTTTCAATCTGTATTTTGGCATTGAGTAGAGCTCTGTAAGTCAACTGGTTCAGTTGTGATGACGATTTCAGTGGAGCCAATATTGCAGAGATGTTGCCAATATGGGGGCTTTTTAGACACTAATTTCGTCATGACGTCATAACAATAACATTGAGGAGTCTTCTCCTTCTTGATTTCGGAGGTGCGGTGACGAACGCTTGGGTTTGTTGACATACGTCGTACGCACGGCGTTCGGACCAAGCTTAATTAGGCTATTAAGCTCATGCCTTAGCTAAGGCATACCAGGTAGCTGCCCTTCTTTCGTGCTGTCCTTACCTAAGGCAGCCCGGGTAGGAAGGGTTAAAATAATAGTCATAATATAATTATAAGTAGCTTCATTGTATATGTAAAGGGTTCACTGGTTGTTAATTATTGTTAGGTCTAACATACCAATATAGACTAGTTCACTAATGCATTACGGTACGCTTATCAACACCGGCTTGTGTGCACCAAAACACCTCCCTCATACCGCATGTTTGTCTGCAGTAAATAATTATGTGAGTCTATCTACTGAACTCTCTGCTAAATAGACCCTTTAACTCTTCCAGTACATGAAGACACATTTGTTCCTTATATTCTGGCCATCTGTAGATAATATTTTGCTGCTTAAGAAGGACAACGGGCAGTCAAAAGGATCGTTAGCTTAGTTTCATCAATTTGATTTATAATGGTTCTTCGTAAACCAAAATACCTGTCTGATACTAGCCAGAATATAATATAAATAACGTCACTGTATACTCAAGGTGTTACTTGTTAACTTACAACATACGACTGGATCAGTAATAAATATAGTTTATCAACACAGCCTATATACACCAAAACACCTCCTTTATACCGCTTGTTTGCCTTCACTAAATATATTAGTTTGCCTCCCCTCGCTTAACCCATACTCTACCCTAGGATACAGAAATAAAAGTCCCTTGCAGTCCCAAGTACTGTGGCCAAAATGCAAGAGAGAACAACTTTCCAACTCAAGAAATGAAGCAACACTGGCTCTCCCACCCTTCAGTGGGTCTTATATAAGCTGATAAGTGTTGCCATATCGATAGCAGTGCTCAAACGGTGGTGGTACCAGGTACAGGCTTGTACAGGCAGTTACAAGGAAAGTAAATTACTGACAGCGACTCGCCGTCGCTGGGACTGGGGAGTGATTTATCTACTGACTGTGATTCGCCGTTGCTGGTATTGGAGGGGTTAATGTAATCCCAATGCTCGATGATTCTTGGTTGGAGAGGCTTTTTGGAATCCCTTTGTATATCGTTCCATTAGTTCACCCCCATAAGTTTGGCGATAATAATACGCTTCACCCCATCTAGGTGTCGATGGTTTTCTGGGCGAGCGATACCGAGCCTGTGACTTAGAAGTAATCGATCTAGGCAGGGACAAATGTACAAATTTAGATTTATGTGGTCTGGATGGGCATTTTTGTTTTAAGCTTGAAGGAAGTCTGGGAAGGTGTTTTTGTTAGACTAAAAGACAAAAAAAATTTCATTGTTTGAAAATGGCTAAATCAAGCAAAATCCCAATAGACATCGGACCAGTCGGTTTAAGCTCTTAAATTACTGGCATAAAACAAACCCTTCTTCCCGTAAGGGGGGAGGGGGGGTTATGGCGGATGGACCCTCTTCATCCCATTAGTTTGGCGATTTTAAGACCATTCGTGCGATTTAGGTGTAAATTTGTTCCTGACGAGCGAAAGCGAGCCTGCATTATAGAAGGAACCAAGGGAATTTTCAGGAGAACTAGTAGCATATCTATGCTTAACAAAAACAAACCCTAAGTGTGTAGAGAGATACATGGAGAAGTGGTGTTCCTACTGTGTAGTTGAATGTCAATACAGAGAATACCGCCCCCCAAGAGACAGTGTGTTCATGTATATTGTTATCCAGATGATGGTATATTGTTATCCAGATGATGGTAAATTGTTATCCAGATGATGGTATATTGTTATCCAGATGATGGTATATTGTTATCCAGATGATGGTATATTGTTATCCAGATGATGGTATATTGTTATCCAGATGATGGTAAATTGTTATCCAGATGATGGTATATTGTTATCCAGATGATGGTATATTGTTATCCAGATGATGGTATATTGTTATCCAGATGATGGTAAATTGTTATCCAGATGATGGTATATTGTTATCCAGATGATGGTATATTGTTATCCAGATGATGGTATATTGTTATCCAGATGATGGTATATTGTTATCCAGATGATGGTAAATTGTTATCCAGATGATGGTATATTGTTATCCAGATGATGGTATATTGTTATCCAGATGATGGTATATTGTTATCCAGATGATGGTATATTGTTATCCAGATGATGGTATATTGTTATCCAGATGATGGTATATTGTTATCCAGATGATGGTATATTGTTATCCAGATGATGGTATATTGTTATCCAGATGATGGTAAATTGAACCCCTTAGCAAGTGATATCTCCAGACGTAATGGAAATATATGAAACTACTATGTGTCTGCGTCATTAAGATACCAAACATTGATTTATAACAATATAATTTGGCATAAAATCTCCGTAATAGCTGAGTAAGAAGGATGAGGACAGTCAAAACATACCCTCTGTTGGAAATAAACAGGTTATAATAATTTATAAAAAGGGACAGAGAAGTGGTGAGGGTGTCGGAGGGTGGAGGCAACAATACTGGCACAAGAATAAGAATAATTACAATAAGATAAAGGGGGGGGGGGGTTAAGGGGGGGAATGGTTTACCTATTGATCGATGTATTTATTTTTTATTTTTTTTTATTTTTTTTTTTAGACCTCCATCAAACTAAATAATCATCCCCAAGACCCCCCCTTCTAGATAGAATTGTACACTTTTCGATAGAAAAAAGTCCCGGCCGAAGACGGGTTTCTCCTAAAGTACAGGCTCGCTATCGCTCGCCCGGAAAAAAAATCGACATCTACATGGCAGGAAAGGTCTTAATAATGACGAAGAAATTATGCGAAAAATCTTAAAATCTCCAAACTAATGAGCCGAACATCTTAGAATTTGAAAACTAATGTGGCTAAATATAAGGGAGAACGAGTGCCACACAGAAACAACGACCCCCCATTAACTCCTCCACCCTGCCTCGAGTAACATCTTACCTAAACTTTCTTATACTATGGCAGCATAGTGTGGCTATTATAAACTATTGTATGACGCTCAAAAAATCCCTCACCTAGTCAAAGGGTTCATGTTTATAGTATAATGTTATAGTCCACCCTCATCATCAGACAGAGGATAGAGAAAGTGTTAATAGTTTATGACGGGATAAACTTATGGCAGTAATTACCTCCCATAGACAAAGGGTTCATGTTTATAGTATAATGTTATAGTCCACCCTCATCATCAGACAGAGGATAGAAAAAGTGTTAATAGTTTATCACAGGTAAACTGATGACATAACTTATATTGGTGGGCCTTGCTTCATAATATATTCAGCTTCATTATGCTTCATCCTGTAACAGCACCTGCCATTATTTACTATTGAGAGGCATCCTTTACTTAGGCTCTAAGACGTCTGTTTTCCCCTTAGAGCACTTTGCTATCAAACTTATGTAGAATTGCTTTTGAGATAACATTTTAGACCAGGCGCTAAATGTGACCTATGTACAGTACAATCAACATCATAAATGGCGACGCACCCATTTGAAACAGTATCGAACCCAAACCAGACAATACAATACTTTGGTACAGCACAGATCTTTCAGAACTTGGATTTAATGGGAGGATTTTTTATCTGGACCCCCTTCTCCCTAATGTTTAGCCCCATTAGTTTTGGAATTTTAAAACGTTCGCTTCATTAGTTTGGCGGTTATAACACTTTTTGTGCCATTTACATGGGGAATTTTTCGTAGCGAGCGATAGCGAGCCTGTAATATAGGAGGAATCGGTCTTCAGCCAAGACATTTTTCTACAGATTTGTTTTTAAATTTATCTCAATGGGCGGTCTTTTAGGTATTTTTTAAGCTTGCTATGGGTCTCGGGAGGAAACTAAAGAAAACTATAAATATATACCTGAATATACTGCACAGTATATACAAATATTATATAATCTTCCCTTAAAGATTTAAAGATTGGAATTAATATAGCCTTATATATGGTAGGAGCTGGACAACCATACATTGTTGTCTTCGATTCTTTTATTATTTTTTGTTTTATTATTTCATTATCTTAAGGTATTATCGATTATGGTCCATTGACTCTATATAACGTACGAGGGGGGTCTGATTGGGTCTCCCCTGTTTCGCATCAATAGTTGGGAAATTTTAAGACGTTTCACCCAATGTGTTTGGCGATAATTAGACGCTTCATCCCGTTAAGGTGTCGATTTGTTTTGGCCGAGCTATAGTGAGTCTGTTAATTGAAATGTTTACACATTAGCTTGATTAGCTGGTGATTGGAGGATGGCGGAAAATAGGCTAGATGACCCGAAGTGGTTAGTAAGGTAAACAGCGTATGAAAAGAGGCTACAATAGGCTAGGATAGGCTAGATATTTACGTTAAGTTTGTGCTAATTAACAAAGATGATGATGTAGTGACTATATGGAATATGAGATGAAAGTGAAGCGAAAACACCTGGTGAAGTAAAGGAACTATAGGAAGAAGGCTTAGCGTGTGTAGCTGGGACGGAGGTTGGTTGGAGAGTGAGCGAGCGCGTTATGTTTGTCTCTGTCATGACATACCGCGCACGCGCATAACATATGGAAAATGTATCCCATCTTCTTTACAATGAGATACTTATGAACAATCTTAAATAATACAAATATATATATATATATGGGAATTATAATCCTACAATACTTTCCCATATACAACTATAGAATAATATATTCTACCCAATCATGGAACATTCGACCAAGGTTATGGAAGCGTTCAACTTAAGGCTACGGAATGATACGTAACGCTACATCAACCCAGATTACGTAACATCGAGACTGTTCATACTAGTTTGAGTACACTAAGTATGGACATATTCCCACCAACAGAAAATATACAAAATTTACATGATTAGATTTGCCCGGAGGCAATCTTATCCCGCCAAGCTTGGGAGGATATCTGGGCTACCTGTCGACGTGGGCGTCCGCCGGACGCGTCAACAGGCTGCGCCGAAGTAGAAGCCAGAGAGGGGACATCAATGGATAACTGATCCGAGAGTGTGTCCTTGCGATCGAGGTCACCCTCAAGAGGATATAGTCGGACTGTTGGCCGTGTGATTACTCCAGTCCTGGTGCGAACCTTTGCTACCCGAACCTCACCATCACGACCTGGTAACAACTCCTCTATCCGACCCAATTTCCAAAATGCGCGCGGGCCCTCCTCATGGATGGTTACCACGTCCCCTACCCAAGGCCAATGACCTTTTAATGGTGTTAGTTTATTCTTTTGCGCTTCCCTTAAAGTCACCAGATATTCTGTTGACCAGCGATGCCAAATATCTCGCGATAATTTACGAATATATTTGTAGCGGGCCGATATCACGTCCTTACTTATGTAGTCTGGATCTTCCATAGTATCCTCGTCATGCTCTTCAGGAAGATCCCACAGTCTGTATCCACATACCAGTACTGAGGGTGTGATTGGGGTAAGGTCTTCCAAATCACCAGAAGCATAGTATAGAGGGCGATCATTTACGGTGGCTTCAATCTCCAAGAGTATGGTGTTGAGTTCCTCAATCGAGATGAGACCTCTACCCAACACCTTCTTCAGACCCGCCTTCACGATGCCTATGGCTCTCTCCCATATGGCACCAAACCAAGGCGCTCTGGCGGGAATGAAACGCCATTCGCATTTTACATCCGCTAGGCAGGTCTGAATCTTAGGATTGTTGCTCACTTCTTTGAGATATGTATATACCCCTATGAAAGTCTTTGCATTGTCACTCAGCATGATACGCGGATATCCCTGTCGACTGCAAAATCTTCGAAAGGCATGTAGGAAGCTATCACAAGTGAGGTTGGTGACCAGTTCCAGGTGAATTGCCCTGGTAACAGCACAAGTGAAAAGTATAATATACACCTTAAGATTGGGTGAATCTTTCACAGGGATTGCTCCACTGTAGTCAACCCCGGTAACTTTGTAAGGGTCACCTGGGGTGGTTCGCAAGTTTGGTAAGGGAGGAATACCAACGGGATCATAATGTGTTCCCTGTACTCTTCTACACTTTAAGCATTTGCGAAGGACTTTCTTGACCACCTGCCTGATTCTAGGCACCCACCATCGTTGTATTACATAGGTGACTATATGACCTACCCCATAATGACAACAGAGTCGGTGACACCTATCGATTATAAGATGGGTGAGGGGATGATTGGGGGGCAGTAGTATTGGATACTTACTTGCCTCAGAGAGGGCTGCCAATCGTAATCTGCCTCCGCAATGTATCAAGTCCCCCTTCAAGTGTAAGCCCAACTGGTTGATCAGGTTATTCCTAGACTTTGTTCCCTTAACCAGTAATTTATATTCCTGCGTATATTTCTTGTTGACAGAGCTTATGTAATAATTTATCTGCAATTCTGATCTCCTTCACATTGAGGTAAGCACTACCTGTGGGCAGTGTGCCTTTAATTTTTGCTTTTACATTTTCTACAAATCGTATCACCCATGCTGTAACACGTTGTAACTTCTCATAGCTGCTGAATCTATCCCAGTCCCATAACCGTGTGTCTTCGTCAGGCACCGAGTCAATTACCGGTGCCACAATAGCAGTGTGTTGCTCGCTCAAATCTATATTCTCTGGCCATTCGTTGGGATCACTAAGCCAGCATGGGCCATTCCACCACAACGCAGAAGATTTGAGAAATTTAGCAGAGACACCACAAGTAATGCAGTCACTTGGATTCTCTTTGGTAGACACATACCGGAACTGTGCGGTTGGATGCAGGGTACGAATTTCGTCGACACGGTTGGTGACGTACACTGGTAGCTTCTTTCGGCTATGTAACCAGTAGAGCGTAATTTGGCTGTCACTCCATATAACTGTCTCCGAGATATTTAGCAAATTTTAAAAAGTTTCTTCTACAAAGTGAACGAGTCTAGCAGCCAACAGAACTGCAGTCAGCTCTAATTTTGGGATGGAAAGGGATTTGATCGGGGCGACTTTCGCCTTCGCCATGACGAGACGGCTGCCACTTGTGTCAACAAAGTATATGGTGGTGCCGTACGCGACCTTGCTAGCGTCTGAGAAGGCATGAATGGAAACTGGATGGTCCATGACAACTCTCCGAGGAAAATTAAAACCCTTACAGAGACGAAGATCCGAAATAATGTCTTCCCACTCCTGAACCAGATCGCCAGTCAAAACCTAATCCCAACCTAATTTTATCCTCCATAATTGCTGAAGGAATAATCTTGATTTGATCGACACCGGTAGAGATACTATCCCCAAGGGGTCAAAAAGTTTAGCTGTCATACTCAAGCAGATTTGTTTTGTAATCTGCGAATATTGCACGTACTGAACGCCGAATGAGAGGGTAACGGTATCCTCATACGACGATAGTGCTTGACGCTCAACCTGTGAGTATTCCTTAGGGGTTATCCTGATATGATCTAATTCCCACAAAACGTTTAAGTAATTTTTGCATGGTAGAATATTACCAGTGGACATGTATTCGTCCATTGGGGTTACTGCTACTTTCAATACAGTAATTACTTCTGTGCTGGAGCTGGTAGGCTGTGTCACATATGAACCACTAATGGCGTACCCGTACTTGGCTGGAAGCAGAATTAGGCTACCTGACCTTTTATACCCAGGTCGCACTATATTGTAGTAGTGATCCGCACCGATAAGCAGCTCCAGCTGATCTGTGTCCGTTGCGTGAGGATCGGCTAATTTTATGCCTTTACTTTGTAAACTAACCAGTTTAGGCTTTAGGTTAAGTTCACCTTTATGTTCTGGCAATTCATCAACCACTATTGCGTCTCGATGATGAAATTTACCTCTGTGTTTGTATTGCAGTGCCACAACATTATATTCCCTAGAGGCTTGTTTACCGATAAATCCGTGAAGACATAACTCCTCAGTTCCTTTAGAAATGTAGGAATGGGAGGATAGAACAGAAGACTTCACAAAGGTCCTCTGAGAACATTGGTCAAGAAGCGATCTGATTTTAACACAATTATTATCCTTACCCTTTACCGGCAGCTGTACAGTGGGCAAGATTACTATATTTTTACCTGTGGCAACGGACATTGTAGTTGAAGTAGCAGCAGTATGCTCTCTCTTGGTGTTATCCTCCGCTGGTCTACTTTCTTTCCCTTGTTTTTGTGTACACAGGGAATGAAAGTGTTTGCCCTTACAAAACTTGCAGCTTCTTATGTTAGGATTAGTACAACCCGAATGGCCATGGTCTTTTGACAAGCACCCAGTGCAGAGACGTAGTTGACGGGCTCTTTTAACTTTAAGAGGCCCTGTCTTATACTTCATACACTTGTACCATAAATGATTGGTGCCACTACACAGAACACAGTTGAATTTCCTGTACTCACTTTGGGCGGTAAATGTTGCCGTAGCCATGGGTGTACCCCCTACTCTATCTTGACCCGCCATATTGTACACTTCAGCCTGGAAGCAATGGGTGAATTTCTTATAATCCAGGCTCGAGTCTCCCATTTCCCGTTTTATGGTTTCTTTTAGTGGTGATGGTAACTTATTGACAAGAGTCACCACACAAAATTCCTCCAGACAAATACCATGGCTAATGATTGACCTCATCACACTCTCTGTATTGGCATAGAAGTCCTTCAGGTCGGCTGTTTGGTGTTTGGATGACACTAATTGATTGAATTTGGTAACATAAGCTGCCTTGATTCGATCTGGATGCCCATATGTCTCTTGCAGGAGCTCAATTGCTGGGGCATAGCTTGCACTTTCGATAATGAATCCTTCGACTAGCTTATGTGCATCACCCAGAAGCTGACCCTTTAGATAGGTGAAGCGTTGTATATCTGTGAGGTCAGGATTGTCATGGATGGTACACTTGAACATCTCCCAAAATCCCGACCACAATGTGGCATCACCTTCAAATTTTGGAAGAGTAAGATGTGGTAATTTGACTGCGGATTTCCTTGGCTCTTTCTTGACCTCCTTCTTGACCTCTGGAATCAAGATCCCCTTCAGTGTGGCAACGATTACTTGTATGCCCTCCATATATAGGGTATCCTTTCTTATCACCTCGATATACTCGGCGTCCTCGTAAATGTCGGCCAGGTCCTCCTGTGTGACCTCATACTTGTCAAGTTGCTTTGAATACTGAGCAACCTGGCCTCCACCTCCACACTAGACGCTGAATCAAGGAATTCGTCAATGTCAGAGGTCAAGACCGTCAAAGAGCCCTTAAGCCCAGCCCGACGCTTTTGTACACTTTTAGCCATGATTATACGGGAAAGAAATCTATTGACGTTAAATCAAACTATCAATGCCAGACCGAATAAGTTGCGGACAACAATACAGTACTCCGAGAAATCAAATAAATCGCGAGCCGAAAATAAAACACCCTCACGAAACGCGGAATAAGAATTGTGCGCAATGTAGACTAGCAATCCGGAGCTTTTCAATTTAACTCCTTACATAATAGTTATGAAATTATAGAATCATTACGCCATAAGTTAAGAAAAGCCGGGAGGGAAATTTAGTACAATACAGTATAGGCCAAAAAGTCTCCAGATGTCAAAAAAGAGAGGTACCGTTTAGTTTAACGTTATAATAAATTCAATAATTTTAAGAGAGAGAGAGCCTATAGGGTAATTTAAACAGGCTAAACTCAATGGGTACCGCTAATTTTATATTATTAAATTTAATAAATGTGAAAATTGTACACAAGAAAAGTTCATCTCAAGAAGTCACAAGGAAAAAAGTTTTGAGTTGGATTAACACACACTCAGCCTATCAGCTATCATATTACCCCGCCTTCAGGGCACACGACGAGAGTAGAATTTAGAAAGATATGTGAATGAATAACCTTTAAATTTTAAAGAAGTTATTTTTCAGTATAATTTTGATCTAGATTTAAATTAAATCAAGATTAATTTTAAAATACAGTACAGTATGGATGAATTTAATCTTAATGCCGTGCCAATTGTGCAATATTTTCTAGGGCTAAAGTAGTTTTAATATAATGTAATGAGCCCGAAAAAGCATTTAAAGTAGGCTAATTATTGTTTTGAGTACTGTACTGGATCAGATTTATAACTTTCATTCTGGGTACAACTCCCGTCGCAGCCCTGACCGATCCACTAGTTTCCACATCCTGTCCCACTGGTGATCAGGCACCTGGGGCGGCCAGAGCAAAGAGCAGACGAAAAAAACCCGACAGCCCCATGGGGCCAAAAGACCGGGGCCTGGAGGACGTTGTTGGACTCCTGACAAAAACAGGGATAGGCCAGCCCCACTCCAAGCAAGGCAACTACCGACCGCCGAATAACTCCCCCCCCCCAAAAAAAAAGAGGGGGGGGGGGGCAAACTAGTGAAAGGTTTAAGGACCAATTATATGGTTAATTTAGATAAGTGGACTGTATATTATTGATAATGAAGAAGTATTAACCATATAGAATATTTACCCTTTGATGAACTCAGCTGGTGATTGGAGGATGGCGGAAAATAGGCTAGATGACTCGAAGTGGTTAGTAAGGTAAACAGCGTATGAAAAGAGGCTACAATAGGCTAGGATAGGCTAGATATTTACGTTAAGTTTGTGCTAATTAACAAAGATGATGATGTAGTGACTATATGGAATATGAGATGAAAGTGAAGCGAAAACACCTGGTGAAGTAAAGGAACTATAGGAAGAAGGCTTAGCGTGTGTAGCTGGGACGGAGGTTGGTTGGAGAGTGAGCGAGCGCGTTATGTTTGTCTCTGTCGTGACATACCGCGCACGCGCATAATGGAAAATGTATCCCATCTTCTTTACAATGAGATACTTATGAACAATCTTAAATAATACAAATATATATATATATATGGGAATTATAATCCTACAATACTTTCCCATATACAACTATAGAATAATATATTCTACCCAATCATGGAACGTTCGACCAAGGTTATGGAAGCGTTCAACTTAAGACTACGGAATGATACGTAACGCTACATCAACCCAGATTACGTAACATCGAGACTGTTCATACTAGTTTGAGTACACTAAGTATGGACAGCGTTAATAGGAATCAAATACATTAACACACATATTGGATTGTGACCTGCTAAAGAATAATAAACCAACTCTTACTGGTGTGGACTTCCGGAGTTAAGGCGGTGTCACACGAGCGTTTCCGGCAATTTTCGTTGACTTTTTTTTCTCGTAATATTTTGAGGCTATTTCACATTGGCATTGGAAGAAATGTGAGGGCAGATTATTTAAGGTCGGCTGGATTATAATACAACTAAATATTTAAAGCTGCCAGACTACAATTGCCAGTAAAAATTGACGGAAAAATCGCTTGTGTGACACCGGGTTCATCCATACTGAACCTATCATACCTGTGAATAATCGACTGGTGATCATCATTTTTATTACCGGTACTGTTCGCTTTCTTTGTGGGTTGATTTCCCCCACCTCCAATCCCTCTGTGAAGGAAGCCTGGCCTATTTTGCATTGGTATCGACTACAAGGTTGAACGTATATTATCGTAAGCGTCAAAAATTTGATGTAAGTACATTTATCACAGAAACTGTCAGAAAATGTTGCTCAGACAATTTGCAGGATAACACGCTAGTGTAAATCTACCTTAACCCTTCCTACCCGGTCTGCCTTAGGTAAGGACAGCACGAAAGAAGGGCCGCTACCCGGTATGCCTTATCTAAGGCATGAGCTTAATAGCCTAATTAAGCTTGGTCTGAACGCCGTGCGTACGACGGATGTCAACAAACCCAAGCGTTCGTCACCGCACCTCCGAAAACAAGAAGGAGAAGACTCCTCAATGTTATTGTTCTGACGTCATGACGAAATTAGTGTCTAAAAAGCCCCCATATTGGCAACATCTCTGCAATATTGGCTCCACTGAAATCGTCATCACAACTGAACCAGTTGACTTACAGAGCTCTACTCAATGCCAAAATACAGATTGAAAACCGCACTACGATTATAGATGAGTGGGAAAGTTCTAGCAGTGAAAATAAACATAAATACGGTAGCCTTGGCCTAGACGTTTTTCAGCCATTTCTCCCGGGTAGGGGCAACCGTCATTGGGTAAGACAGCCCGGGGAGGAAGGGTTAAGGCATATATTGGAAGAGGCCCTTAAAACAATATAAAAACTGTATACTGAATATATATATATATATATATATATATATATATATATATATATATATATATATATATATATATATATATATATATATATATATACAGGTATATACCGTCAACATCCCGATACTCGTCCTGTAATGTTTTCTGTATTATAATATCTTCTATTGTTTATCATTCTTATTTAATTTCACTTTCTTTGGAGGCTGTTTCCCTTCTCAGAAGAATGTTTTCATCACTCTTTGAAAGTATGCTACACTGTAGAAAGTTGAACATATACATTGTAATAATAATGTACACAACAGCATATTTCTTGGGTTATAATACATAAGTGATTAGAAAACTGTTTATACTGTATATACCATTTTTGTTACAATTAAATGTTCATTTGTGTACAGCTTACCTCTATTCCCTCCAAGAAAGATTATTCTTGTCACTTCTCCGAAAATAATGTAGTTGGGTTCCACTCCAACATTTTAAAGTGAATCATATTATTTCCAAGAAGCTGCACTGACAATCCCAATTCCCTTTTACGGCTGTCACTCTTCTTATGCATGTGAAAACGGCCACTTTTCAAAAGAGTGCCTCACGAATATTGTATATTTATTCCTACTACATACCTCACTTTAAAACCTAATATATATTCTTAAGAGTAACCCGAGAACGCTGCACCATTGTTTTTAAAAGTGTGCGCCAAGCGAGCATATTTTGCTTCTTTCCCACCTAAAATCGTCTTTATCCAATAATTTTTTTTTTTTTTTTTTTTTTTTTTCTATATTCCAACTTACTTCCTCTCGGGCATAGGCTGAGAGCCTTAACATTCACCGCTTTACAATGAACAGTGAAGCCTGTGAGGTCTTGTTCCAGTCTAGGGAGTGAGACATGTGAAGCACGTAGAGTACAACGAGCACCTGCCATCTTGCCTTCACATGAGGCACGGTGCTCACTCATGGCCCGAAACGACCCCATCTCTGAAGCCACCTCGTTCCCGAGCTTCACTGTCTCAACCCCTACACTCGGACTCTCACACTTACACACACACAACGCCACCTGTTGAGCAGATAACTCACCAGGCATTGCACCCCTATAGCATATTTTGAATAAGGGAATATTCATACAGTGCTATTTAATCAGGGAACAATGAGGGTATTTTATTGACGTTTCGGTGGGCTTGTGGTAATGCACTGATACCAGGTACAGCACAAATTCCATCCCAATAATATCTTCCCATTGATACATCGGGATTTGAACCCGGGACCTTTGGATTACCAGGCCAGTGGCAAGACCACTCCACCACACCTCGTTATTACTTATTCATATGCACCTATTTTACGTTTCATATGAAGATATTAACATGTTACATCAAGAAAACAAGTGGGAATAGTATTTGGGGGGTAAAAAAGATGAATTATTGCCGACCCTCCAAGCATGAGGTGAGAGGCGCACAAGACATATACCCTCCCTCTTCGAGGCCTGAAGGCAGACTGATCTCTCTTTCTTGATATCATTCTTTTCCCACGCTCTCTTTATGCGTCTCCGATGACCTTGAAACCGGGTGAGAGATATTGGCGCTGTAAATAAACCGATAAACAAGGGAATAAGAGGAAAAATAGGTGATCATTGAAGGGGGGGGGTTGACACATGTGGAGGAGTGATAGAAGGTATGGAGGGGAATTATCTCACTTAACCCACTGAGCCCCAGCTAGTTATTAACCCTAGTCTAGCGGGGGGTCTGTGGCCGTTTTGGGCCTTTTCAGGCCATTCTGACTGCTATATCAACCATCAGCATGAAAAGAACTGTATTGTGCCGAAAACTAGGTGGAAATCGCTACACAATGACACCACATACAGCTACGTAGCACTCGTGGAGCACTGACAGTGTTACCTCAAAGATGGAAGTTTAGCGGATTTTGCTACATTGTTCACTTTTAGCGAACTATTGGTCACACTGTCATCCTCCCGTGCGGTGGGGGAACTGGAGTTAGTCTGGGCCGGGAGGCCACAGATGTCGGACGTATGGTTCATTACTGTTCCACCCATTTTCACTCGATTTTCACCCATTTTTCACCCGTTTTTTGCCAGTTTCTTTAACTCGACTTATGTTGCGCGCCGCTCTTTAACCCTCTCCGACATATGACGCGATGTTGAGCCTATTGGGGATACTTTAAAGCCTTTGTTACCATCAGGGGTATTTAGAAACCTTTAGTTTAGTTACTTCAACCTCTGCAGTTGTCTTTGAGTTAGCTGTGGGCAGAAAACTAAGTTTGGAGAGGTAATTATAAGAGTGAGAGAACTCTATTTCTTATTGCTAATCTGGCAACCTCTGCGTCATATGTGCGTGAAAGGGTTAAGGGTTAATAAATGAACCACCAGGGACCAGCCGGTTTTGATTTTTTTTTGTTTTCCAGAAACAATAGCGAATGGGTTAGGAATGAAGGAAAAACCACAAAAAAAACGATCAAAAAGGTCAAAAATTGGTCCTACGGAGCCCCCGAAAACGGATTTTACAGGAGTAAAACATTGAAGGCAATAACACCCAAAATTCTGTGTTTTCCGCGCTCACGCGCACGCAGTTGGACTTTGAGAGTTTTCAACCATCGGCATGATTGCATGGGTTACTTACACAGTTCCCATACAAATCTGAGCCCTGTAGGTGCCATAGGACCGAAGTAATTGGGACCGGAGTAACACTGACGCAACTGTTGCGTCGCTGGGGTTTAGCATTACATACATTGCTGACGCAAACGCTGCGTCGCTGGGGCTCAGTGGGTTAATAACATGTTCTTTTATTTTGAGTGATTTTGGGGTCTTTTAAAAGGCTTTTTT
This sequence comes from Lithodes maja, assembly GCA_037953745.1. NCBI lineage: Eukaryota > Metazoa > Arthropoda > Malacostraca > Decapoda > Lithodidae > Lithodes > Lithodes maja. The sequence goes on from JBAKBP010014952.1 coordinate 30,314, forward strand.
AGGCCTTGGATATTAAGAGTCCCATCGCCTTTGCCCAGTCAAACCTCTTAAGAGACTCCTTACCGTTCTCGGGTTAAGTGTTGGAGTATTATGAAGATGGTGTAAGTTTCTTAGAGGTTTTATGCAGCTTGAGAGGGACATTACTTATACTGTATTCAGTAACTATAGCCTCGTTTAGTATATATTTTGTGGGTTTTACATCTGTTGGTATGACCCACAGTGAGGCGAGGACCTGAGGTACAAATGGTTAATTTTTCACAAATACAACATAACTTCGTGATTTTAAGACTTTTTCCTCCACCAGTTTGAAGATTTGGAAACGTTTAGTGCAGTTCAGGGGTCGATGTTATTCTGGCGAGCGAAAGCGAGCCTGCAATTTGAAAGAACCGGCCATTGGTCGGGGCATTTTTCTACTTAAACATGTACTATAGGTAGCGCCAGGGACCTTGACAATAATCTTCACCTTTAACTTCTATTAACTCGAAGTGAATGAAAGCAATCGGGATGACGTTTCTAACATTTATAAATATAGGTTTGGGAAGAATTCACCAGGGAATAGGTGTGGATATTTACAGCCAGTTTACTCTAGGCAATTTAGTGTTACAGAGAGTCCAGGGATCAAAATTATTATCAAGTTCGTTGGCGCTACCCATAGTTTAGCTTGAACAGGGAAATGGGAGATGATTTATTAGCTCATTTTTTTTTTTTTGTATGTATTTAATTTGAAGGAGTCTTCGTGGCAAACTATAAGATATCTGCAACAACGATCACACAATCATTAATAAATAAATAAAAGAAAAGACAATACTACTACTACAATATCCTGTATCCTGGTTTATCAAATAATTCTGTTGTTTATACATCTAATGGTATGACCCATAGTGAGGCGAGGGATGGGGTGGGAATGTTTTATATCGCCGAGATAGGACAGTTTATACATATGACACAACGGCTTCTTATAGGTTTGACTCCATGTATAAACGGTCTCAAGGCAAAATGAACACAAATAAACGGCCACAACCAAAGCTTCAGCATAAAAAAAGGACCACCAACTCCTAATCCAAACTTTCCAAAGCTAGACAACCTATCCTAGTATAACCTAGCAAAAACTTACTTATAATACCTTATATAAATTAACCTAATCTAACCTAACCTAACCCTACGTCATTAAGCTGTTTATAATTGTTATTGCTATGACTCATTTGATCTTCTTTCAGATGCATTAGCTCTATAATCTGCTATTGGTTAATGAGTTGTTATATTAATATAGACAGGAAATATAGTCTATTCATTATAAGTAGGCCAACACTCTTGACTACTAACTTCTATGACTCAGAAACTACCAGACTAATCGAGCGACTATTTCTACTATTTGGGAAGAGTCGGGTGGGGATTAGGTATGTAAATATACAGCCTATTTATACTCTGACCCTTTTAGAGTTACAGAGGATAGAGGTCAAGATTTGTGGCCTACCTATAATGAATGCATTATAGGTTAAACTACTTTAGACAATACTAGGTTAGTAAAGGCTTGGATAGATTACAGAATATTGGGGTGTTTTCCACTATACAAACTGTCCCATGTTGGTAGTACACAAACAACAGCTCGGGGTACGAACTTTACTTCCTTTGGAAAGTTTTATTCCTATTTTGAGTAGTCTGGCCCCATCTTTATTGTTCTGTGTTATGCCTCCACTGGGTACTGTGTGCTAAAAGTTTAACATACACATACGGTGTATCCTAAAGTATATAATATACCGTACACAAACACATTTTAGGGAATGACTTACTTAATGGTTGATTGATGTGTTGTGCTAATATCGTTGGAATGTGGCAATACAAACACACACACACATGGTTTGGTCTAGTGATATAAGGCTCCCTTCAAGCTAAATTTGTACATTTTTCGATAGAAAAATGTCCCAACCAATTTCCGATTTCTTCGCCCAGAAAAAAAAAATCGACACCTAATGGGGTGAAGCCTGTTACTATCGCCAAAATGTTGAGATGAAACGCCTTACAATCTCGAAATTAATGAAACGAAACCGGGGATCTCCAGAAAGACCCCTCTCGGATCATACTGGGTTAAACCTTTATTACTGTATGATATCTTAATGGTCTAGTCATTAGTAATACCTTTAAGTATTAACATCATAATGTTCAGAGCCTACTTCGGATACTACTATATTTGTCTTTTGAAAATATCCACGGAGTTGCAGGGTTCCAATTGTTAGTTTTAATATGTGTTTGCGCTAATACCCACTTCGAATAATACTCTTTTTATTTGTAGAAAATGCAGTATTGAGCTACAGGGTGCCATTTATTGTTATATATGTTTGAGCTCAAATATAGTATGGTCTAGATGTCACCCAATGCTTTCTAGACATCACCTTTAGCTAAGCACCATCAATGGGGACACCTAGAGATCTTAGTAAGATCTGTGGACGCCATTTTGGTGCCCTAATCATCGAAGAAAGAGAGGATATTATATGTGTTATCATATAGAAGTTAGACTAAAGGGGCAACTAATTTATTGTGTACGAGTATTTCCGAATGTTCATAATTGGTATGGATATATTTGAGTGTAAAAGGAGGCAAAACGACACCAGTGGCACCAATATGGCGGAGGTGGGCCGATCTCTGTTACTACAGGGTCTTTAGTGTGGGCTGTCATAGGGGACGCCCACGTCCACACGCAGCACGTGTTCGTAATTTGTTGTCTGATTCGATTGATTGGTATCTAGATATTTACTGACCACCCCCGAGTGTCAGGCTGTAAGGACGTTGGAACCGTAAACATGTATATTAATAAACAGACATACACTAATAATGTAATTTTCTGATGGTCAGGCTGTAAGGACGTTGGAACCGTAAACATGTATATTAATAAACAGACATACACTAATAATGTAATTTTCTGATGGATAAAAAGTATATTGACTTTAATGTTTTGTGTTTATACACGATCTACAACCATTTGATAGCTGGTAACTATGTTTATTTTCGACGTGTATAACTTCAACAGTCATATAGGCCGAAATCACAGGTGGTCAATTACTGACAATCCGAACATTTTGCCAGAGACTAGCAATGTAATTTATAAATCGTTGCTGCTTCTATTTGTTGATCTTGGATGGTGTCATTGAGCAAATGTAAGCTTTTGCGGTAGGTCAACAAGTATCTGTGTCACATTTTAAGCCACTTAATACATGACTCAAGCTCAAGAACCGTGTATGCGGGCTCATCAATGTGATATAAAGTTTATATCAACAAACATTATAAAGGTTATGTCACATGAGCTCATTTTCCAGCAATTTTTTCAGGCGTTTGTTGTCTGGCAGTTTCTGAATTATAGTTGTTGTTGTTGTTGTTGTTCCCCAAGCTGCCTGGCCGAACAGCCCCAAGGCCCCGAGCAATTCCAAGGCCATAACCGAGTGCCCCCACAGAACCCCCCCTGCCTACCACAATAAAGCCTGGGTGACCGAAGCCACTCCATGGCGGGGAGCTGAGGAGGGTGCGGAAACGCCCGGGAAACCAAAGCCCCACCCAGGGCCCTGTGCCCCTCAGCAGTTATGAAGAGAAAGTTGAGGGGCAAGGGAAAAATGTGACGCTTTGGCTTCCAATCTTGGTAGATTGGGAGGTCAATCCACGGAAAAGACGCCGTCACTTGAGATCTAGAAAATATATAAGTTAACACCTTATTAGCGGCCTAGGCGGTTTATTTATATGTACCGCCCAGCGGGGTGTTTTTCGCCAAAATAGGGCTGTTTACGTGATCATTTTCATGCCTAAATAAGACCTAGAACGTAAAACAAGTATCTATCCCTGAAAGGGCATAAACAGAGCTTTCGAATGACACTATAACGATCCTTTTATGATGGCTAGTTTTCTTGCAACAACCGTGCAACGCGAGTGCAAAAAGCATGTAATTAAGCCCTTTTTCCCATACAATTCCGTGTACAGCGAGTGAGAGAGGGAGGGAGGAGGTGGGATTCGTGTCAGTAGGTTCGCCGCGGTGGTCTGGAGCAGTCATACGCTCGCTACTCTCCTGCCACCACTTGTCTCTCTCTCTCAGCAACATTACGTGCTGAAATTGGCACACGACCTATGTCGAGCGCCGCCACATGGTCCAGCTTTATTTAACTCGACTTATGTTGCGCGCCGACAGTTAAGGGTTAAAGGAACAGTCAGAGTAACCTATGGGTATGGCAGAGATCGCTCAGTTCTCACTCTGATAGACCAGCCCATCACCACATGACTAGAACCCAATCCTCTCTGAATTATAGTGTTATATATCAGTGTCCTAATATTGTGTCGATATTAATGTGAAAATGCCATGTAATAATAATAATAATTATTATTATTATTGTAGTATTTAATTTTAAATCTGTTATGCTACTACTACTACGGGGGATAATTCGACAGTCATTTAGAAGTTCGTATATTTTATTTAGCAGACTTCCTAACTACTCTAATAATAGGTTCTTGGCTCGGGCCGAGATGAGTTCAAGACGCAGATTGAATATTACGTCGATTCATGCTAGGTTGCACTTTGGACCCCTAAAGATCCCGTTACTCCCTAACTGAATCCCCGCTATTCAGGTATTGAGTCAAGTCGGCTTCGATCCTACGACCCGTTATTAGTGATTAATCCTAAATAATTAAATCAAAACCCTGCTTTGTCTTTTATTGAGACCAGGGCCTAATGAACCATTTGCTCTTTGCCTAACTAAAACAAAAGTGATATTCTTTCCTCTACTCTTTAGGTTTTCCCACGTTTACTGAGCCTTCTGTATCCTTTCTCAATACCAAGGCTATAACACATATAATCTATCTCCTCAATACATAGAATCTATTTATTCCTTTGACACAACCGTCGTTACTACACAAGTACCTCTACAATGACATAAAATCGTACAAATTTCCGAATGAGATTACAAGGTCTCTCTCACATATAATATGGGTTCCGCCACCCAGTTACCTCATAATCTAGGTGTACAATCTTTACCTCAATAACACTAATGGGTTCCGTCACCCAGTTACTTCACAATATAGATTTACAATATTTATCTCAATGACACTATTGGGTTCCGTCACCCAGTTACTTCACCATATGGGTTTACAATCTTGATCTCAATGACCCCTTCTGAATTTACCCTCAAGTAACCCTGTTACAAACACGCTATGTTTCCTTTCACCTTAATCAATAATCGTTCTAACAAAAGATGAACCGTGCCTCAAAAAGATGAACCGTGCCTCAGATGCATACACGGAATAGCTCTTTTAGACTTAATAATAACGCAACTCACATTGGACTAGTGTCCTTCTTCACAGTTTCCTTTTTCAAAACTTAATGAATGATTCATTTGGACTAGGGTCCTTTCCTAGCTATATCTAATCTATTAGGCAACTAAACAACTGGTTCCCTCTTTAACTTACTAGTTACCTCATTTATTAACAAAAGTATTCTTTCCCTCCCCTCCTTACTTTTACTCTTTTAATCTTTAATCTCTCCTATCAGATCCTATATAATAACTCTTTCGGCATGGCGCCGTTGCTAACAAATATAACTAATTAACAACACATCATCATCTTTATATATTCAGGGGAGTCTAAATTCTTTTTCCTATAGTCTTGTCCTAAAAGGACACATACATTTTTATAGAAACCACCAGGTTCGTCCACCACATCTCTCTTTCTTTCTTTATCGTATGCGGGCCCAATATGGGTCCTTAAACAAATATATTCTGGTATAATGGATCAGGTGTGTGTGTGTCTGGAACTGTGCTTTACCACCTCAGAGCTGGCCAGTAGCTCTTCTGGAAGTCCTCACTTCCGTCCACCTTCTGTCGTCCCTCTTGAAGCGCTTGACTGTATGTTTGCTGACTAGCAACGTGACGACAGGCGGCAGGATACTGATGGTGCATCCTCCGAGTGGGCGAAAGTGAGGAGAGGTCAGGAATGGTCTGTGTTGTGACTTTAGGTGAGGGCAGGGTAACTGGAAAGGTGGGTTCCTGGTTCTCCTTTGTGCCCGGGCGAGAGAGAGCAAGTAGGTTGCAGTGTGTTAACCCGGTGGGCTCCGAGGGGTGAGTGACCCCTGCAGCCCGCGCGCGGCAGCCTTTATAGTCACGCCTCCCGCTCTCCCGCGCTGTGATTGGCTGACTGGCACGCGCCGAGACACGCTCGCTCTGAATTCTTGCTTGCTTCACCTCCTCTTTCTTCTTTTCAAAATAAGTCCCAGGAAGCTGATTATAAACCTGTTTTGGCGGCTTACGGGAGTACAGGGCTGGCACCGAGGTATTACTTAGTGGATAATCAGAAGGAACTCTTCGGGAAGAGAAAGAGAGTTACTTTTGAGGTGGAGTAAGAAGTCCAGCTTCGCGCTCCGATAATGGAGGCCGCTGATTGGCTGGTGGGCAGGGCGTGGCACGTTGCAGCCGTGAGCTGTCAAAATCAGCTGGATTTGCAAGTAAGTAAAAGGGAGTGCCGTGATTGGCGGAGAGCTTATCTACTTTATAACCCCCTACTGACTTTAGGCGAGCTCCTGATCGCCGCAACACCGTTCCCCTAAAGTTTATGCCCTCAGGCTGCCACTCCACCAGTGCACTATGCTTGCAGAGACATTTATGTAACTGGAGTGCAGGATTCTGATTTCCCACGATAGTTTTGGCTATTAAAACTTCCCCGGGCTGGCTGAGAAACTGTTTGAGAGCTCGAGTGGTATCAATTCTTTGCCCCTGCCCGTCGACTATGGCTACCAGTCGACGGAGTCGGTACTGAGGGCCAGAGGGGAGAGGCATGGTGCCTTGCAACTGACAGGCACGTGGCCCGGGGGTCCTATTTATAGCCTCGTCCGGGTACCTGATTGTTGGGCGGCTAATCCTACCACTACGAGTGAGAGTTTCGGTGGGGCCCGTGAACTTGGTCGCTCTCGCGGGAGTCTTCTCCAGAACATTAAGCAAGGGAGTTCCTTTGAATTCTTTCACTTTAGCTTTGGGAGAACTGTTTATCCGGTTGCCGTCAAAAGATACGCCTCGCGGTTCTACCTCGTCTCGAGGACACTCTTCCTCACTACTTAAAGTCCTATTTAAATCTCTCAGGGAAATTGAAACTTCGCTGTCTGGGACCGTAGACTTTTCCTCCTCAGTAAGCTCATAGAAATCATCTTCCCCACTAGATACGATCTCTTCGCTTCCTAGGTCTCCTTCTGGCTCAACCTCAGGAAGACCCTCTCGTTTTTTCGACTAAGTGACCACCAGAGTGGAGAATCTTCTAGGTAGGCCCGAGTCGGAGTAGGACCTCTAACGTTGGGTCGAGCTGAGGAAGTATCAGGGTCGTCGACCCTGGATTCCGTTTCTTCTTCGCTCCCTTCCTCGCTACTCCACTCGCTCATCTCTGGGGGAAGAATACCCTCATATCGTTTGGTATGACGAATATGATTAACTGACACGATATCTCCATAATGTAAGTATAACACTTGATAGGGCCCGTTTGTCTCGACAACCCTGAAAGGACGCTCATATTTCTCCTCCAGTTTACCAGCTCAGGTGGGGTCATGTCTCTTGACGAAAATATACTCCCCCCCCCCCCCCCCCCCGGTAATAAGGATTATTTAGAGAAACTTTCTTAGGTTGTTGCTGAACAATACGATCATGCACTTGCTGTCGTCGTTCCCCTTGTTCCTTCCAATATTTTCCGGGTTGGGAATACTGCGTGTAGGAACGGGGTTATGGCAATAATCGTTCCTGAGGCAATTTCGGTATGTTGCCAAAGATAATCTCATAGGGAGAATACCCCGTAGTCCTACAGACCGTGGTATTTATTCCCCAGACAATTTCAGGCAAAAGTTCCGGCCAACCCACAACAATTATCTCCCCTTGTGAGCTCAGACTAGCCCGGATGCAGTTGGCTAACACCCTATGATTCCTTTCACAGACAGCATTTCCCTGAGGGTAATACGGGCATGTGTGCTGTATCTGGTACCCCAAGATTTCTTCCAAGTGTTGCCAGATCTAATTATTAAATTCCTTTCCCCTGTCACTCAGAATACCTCCAGGGGTGCCATACACAAAAATTATTTTTTCCAGGATAACTTTGGCCGCCTTTTCAGCTTTCCTGTCTGGGATAGCGCAAGAAACCGTGTATTAAGAGAAAATGTCGACACAGGTCAAGATGTACCTTTTGTTTGTCTGTCTGGGCAGAGGTCCCATAATATCCACTGATAATTTGGCCGAGGGTGTACCAGCGGTAATATGTCCGGGCAACTGTCTAGGTCCCCTTCCATCTTTGCCCCTCTGGCATCCCAAACAATTTGAACGACTTCTTTAACAATCTGGTCGGCCCTCTGGGTCCAGTACCTTTCATTGAATTGTTGGAGAACCCTAGACTGTCCCAAATGAGCCCCCCTTCCCTTTTGTCCGTGGAGGATTTGGATCATGTGTTTTGCCTCTGAATAATCAAGTGCAACCCAATCTTGAGAATCCTCCAGGCTCCCTCCGAAAACTTTACTTTATTATTAGGTCTAGGGTCATGTTTTTCCCTGTGAGGTTCAGAGGGTTGAACTGGTGCTACCGGTAGTCGAGACAAGCCATCAGCATTAGTGTGTAATTTTCCGGGTCTATGTCTAACTTCAAAAGAGTACTCTTCCAAGATCCCCTTCCACCTGACAAATAGTCCGTTTTCCATTTTCATTTTTCGGAGACATTGTAAGCTATGGTGGTCCGTAATAACTTCAAAGTGGACCCCGGCTAGATACGGACGGCAATATTGTACAGCCCACACAAGAGCTAAACATTCCTTTTTCGTAACGCTATAATTCTTTTCGCCCTTATTCAGTGTCTGGCTAGCACAGGCCACTATACTTTCCATTCCGTCCATTTTCTGGGCCAGAACGGCTCCGAGCCCTTCATCAGAAGCATCGGTGTATAGTTAAAATGGCTTGGTGAAATCCGGATGACAAACTACGGGGTTAGAAGTTAATTTTTGCTTCAAGTGATCAAAAGCTACCTGACAATTCTGATCCCAGTTGAACCTCCTCCCTTTTTCTAGTCTCTGAGTCATGGGGTGAGCAATCTTAGAAAAGTTATGTATGAACCTTCGATAGTAGGAGGCCATTCCCAGAAACGCTCGAATCTCTTTGACAGAGGACGGAGGTGAGATTTCGGCAATAGACCTCACTTTATGTGGGTCCGGTTGGATACCTTTACTGGAAACCACGTGCCCTACAGTAGATATGCCACCTCACGGGCCCCTAATTGGCATTTTGAAGGTTTCAGTTTAAGTTCTGCCCCCCTGATTCTTTCTAACACTTCTTGGAGTCGGTGAATATGTTCTTCCCAACTAACGGAAAAGATTATATCATCTATCTACGCCAAACAAGTTTTCCAGGTTAACTCCTTGCGACATATTATGTTTCAATAAGTCCGAGGAGGCGGGAGCCCGGTATCCTTGCCACCGCCTCGCACTACACTCACAACAACATTGTGGTCGTTAGAATTATCGGAGGTGGCTGAGGTTGCCACCAACGGTTTTATCGTAAGCTAACTTATCGGACTTACTGAGCTCCATATGACGCTAGAACGTCATATAACTTATTAGAGAGCCATGAAGATAAGTCTATATGACGCACTAGCGTCATATGAGTTTTTGGCGCACTCGGTCATATGACGCTACCGCGTCATATATGTCGCAAGGAGTTAATCCCCTCAATACTTCGTCCATGACTCTAGTGAAACTGGCGGGGCCATTGCAAACTCCAAACGGCAAGACAGTAAACTGGTAGAGTTTTCCGTCGCTCGTGGCAAATGCGGTTTTCTCTTGATCCTCGGACCGAACTGGTACTTGCCAGTATCCACTCTGGAGATCTAGGGTAGAGAACCAGGTCGACCCATTGAGGGATTCTAACGAGTCATCAATACGAGGTAGGGGCTGCGCATCTTTGATGGTGACATCGTTTAATTTTCGATAATCTACACAGAATCGAGTAGACCCATCTTTTTTTCTAACTAGGACTACCGGAGATGACCACGGACTGTATAATTCCACTACTATCCTCTGTTTAATCATGTCTTCAACTTGTTCCTTTTCTTTTTGTCTCATAATAGGGTTTTGTCGTCGGTAGGGTTGTCTAATAGGAGTGTGTATCTCATGGGTGTGTCGGGTTCGAGCCGATCCATGGTCCCCTTCGTTTTGAGCAAACACATCCCGGTACGTCCAGAGCAATTCATGTAAGGTACTGGCTTGACTTGAGGTTAATTTTTTCGGGATCTCAGGTAAGTTCACGGGTCCGTCAGTTCCAACAGTAGTGGGTTGAGTGGGTGTGACTTGTCCTAACAGTTTCCCTTTTTGATAACTAATCGTGTCATCACCAAAATTAGCTAAAACTAGTTTCCTCTGGTCGGCAGGAATAAAGGTGGGAGATATTCTCACCCCATTCTGTGCATCGGGTTAAAAAATCCCGGCAGTCATGCCTGGGTTTGGGGGAATCTCTATAATTTTCCAAGATCTAGGAGGAATAGATAATTTTCCTGTGGTAGCTACTATTTGAGGTTGGAGAGTAGTCGTTGTGTCTTTCGGCCCACACTGAATAGTTACTCCCAACTGACTCATGAGATCTATTCCCAGATACCCATCGACTCCACTACTGGCTTTTCCCGATAAAACACAAAAATCGGTGGTGAAGGTTATTCCCTTCCACTGCACTACCTTCGCGTTACTTTTTCCTAGGATTGTCAGTGGTTGACCCCGGCTCCTGACAACTGAATACTGGTTTGATTTAATGGGCCCATTACTCGCTGATTTTGTTTTACGAAATTCTCCAAGAGACAACTACGGTTTGTCCCCGTATCAATCAACATGTTCGCTGCTTCCCCATTTATGACTACAGTTTCACAAGGCGTTTGTCTCTCTAAGATATTGACCTCACTATACCGCCCTTCTATGTGAGGTTTCACAGAAAATGTTCTCTCTCTTCCGGCATCGTAACTTTTGGCTGATTTTCTGTCTCCCGGTATTCTACCGGAAGCATTCCTCTCCGGTCCGGATCGGTTCCCCTGGGTAGAGGTCGATCGTTTGGGAGTGCGAGTCTGGGGTCAAATCTAGGGGTTGGGGCTTGTGGATGGTTGGTACAGTTCCTAGCTAGGTGTCCGGTCTGTCTACAAGTGAAGCATCGAATCAGGGCTTTCGGATACCCATTCTTTGGGTTCTCCTATTCCCCTTTTTGTTTTTCCTCTTTTACTTCTCTAGCCTCCATAATTTTTTTAATGACCTCCACCAATTCCTTGGTAGTGTTAACCTCATGCATGACACAGTGTTTCCTAACTTATACCGGGCCGGCTTGGATCATGATCTCCCTGATCTCAATTTCCTGGCTCTCTTGGTCCATATGGGGATACGCTAGTTTCACATTCTTAGCGATTTTCCTCCTCAGAGCTCTCACATTTTGGCCATCAAGTTTCAAACTCTTCAGTTTGTCTCTGGCTTTTTCTGGTGGAAGCCTCTTGGCCAAATTCTTCGATTAAGGCACTCCTGACTTTGGCCCACATTACTAGTCCTTCCAGACGTACTCTCACATCATTCAGGGCCTTACCTAAGTGTGCCTTTCCATAGGCGATTTTCTTCCCATTTTCCCCTACGTCAAGTAGTGTGAACTGACATTCTAACTGCTCAATCCAAAGCTCGATTATTTCCTTCCCCTCTTCCCATAATCTGAATGGTAACACACCTGTCATCCTATCTGTTCTGTTAGATAATTATACTCAATCCAAATAATTTGTCGAATCCCACCGCTTGCCACCAAAATGTAGTATGTAATTTTAAATCTGTTATGCTACTACTACTATGGGGGATAATTCGACAGTCATTTAGAAGTTCGTATATTTTATTTAACAGACTTCCTAACTATTCTAATAATAGGTTCTTGGCTCGGGCCGAGATGAGTTCAAGACGCAAATTGAATATTACGTCGATTCATGCTAGGTTGCACTTTGGACCCCTACAGTTCCCGTTACTCCCTAACTGAATCCCCGCTATTCAGGTATTGACTCAAGTCGGCTTCGATCCTACGACCCGTTATTAGTGATTATTCCTAAATAATTAAATCAAAGCCCTGTTGTGTCTTTTATTGAGACTAGGGCCTAATGAACCATTTGCTCTTTGCCTAACTAAAACAAAAGTGATATTCTTTCCTCTACTCTTTAGGTTTTCCCACGTTTACTGAGCCTTCTGTATCCTTTCTCAATACCAAGGCTATAACACATATAATCTATCTCCTCAATACATAGAATCTATTTATTCCTTTGACACAACCGTCGTTACTACACAAGTACCTCTACAATGACATAAAATCGTACAAATTACCAAATGAGATTACAAGGTCTCTTTCACATATAATATGGGTTCCACCACCCAGTTACCTCACAATCTAGGTGTACAACCTTTACCTCAATAACACTATTGGGTTCCGTCACCCAGTTACTTCACAATATAGATTTACAATATTTATCTCAATGACACTATTGGGTTCCGTCACCCAGTTACTTCACCATATGGGTTTACAATCTTGATCTCAATGACCCCTTCCGAATTTACCCTCAAGTAACCCTGTTAAAAACACGCTATGTTACCTTTCACCTTAAGCAATAATCGTTCTAACAAAAGATTAACCGTGCCTCAGACGCATACACGGAATAGCTCTTTCAGACTTAATAATAACGTAATTCACATTTGGCTAGTGTCCTTCTTCACAGTTTCATTTTTCAAAACTTAATGAACGATTCACTTTGACTAGTGTCCTTTTCTAGCTATAGCTAATCTATTAGGCAACTAAACAACTGTTTCCCTCTTTAACTTACTGGTTGCCTCATTTATTAACACAAGTATTCCTTCCCTCCCCTCTTTACTTGTACTCTTTTAATCTTTAATCTCTCCCATCAGATCCTCTTTTGACATGGCGCCGTTGCTAACAAATATAACTAATTAACAACACATTAATATATTCAGGGGAGTCTAAATTCTTTTTTCCTTTAGTCTTGTCCTAGAAGGACACATCAATTTTTAAAGAAACCACCAGGTTCTTCCACCACATCTCTCTTTCCTTCATTATCGTATGCGGGCCCAATATGGGTCCTTAAACAAATATATTCTGGTATGCTGGATCAGGCGTGTGTGTGTTAGGAACTGTGCTTTACCACCTCAGAGCTGGCCAGTAGCTCTTCTGGAAGTCCTCACTTCCGTCCACCTTCTGTCGTTCCTCTTGAAGCGCTTGACTGTATGTGTGCAGACTAGCAACCCTGACGACAGGCGGCAGCATACTGATGGTGCATCCTCCGAGTGGGCTAAAGTGAGGAGAGGTCAGGGGTGGTCTGTGTTGTGACTTTAGGTGAGGGCAGGGTAACTGGAAAGGTGGGTTCCTGGTTCTCCTTTGTGCCCGGGCGAGAGAGAGAGCAAGTAGGTTGCAGTGTGTTAACCCGGTGGGCTCCGAGGGGTGAGCGACCCCTGCAGCGGAACGGAACGGAAGTATATAGGAAAGGTGAAGCAAGTAATAATTTTGATCACTCTTATGCTTCGAATACTAGAGTTGGTACAGAGGAAGTAGTAGGGGGTGAGGAAGTGAATTTTAGTAGGAGATGAAGGCGTCGGGGCTTGACCCAACTTGCGTGAGCTGGTTTTTGTTGGAGAGACAGTTTGAGGATACTTTTCGAGAGGGGACAGGACGGACAGCACATAGGGAATGGAAGTATATAGGAAAGGTGAAGCAAGTAATCAAATTTACCCTAGTGATACGACCTACGCCAAGGCCGATTTTACACTCCAGGTACCCAGTTTAACGTATGGGTGGGACGAGGCGAACACGAGAGAAGGCCTGCCCAATGGCCACTGAGCAATCCTGGTGGCTAACCAAGTTCTCATTCTCGTGTGTTGATTGGTTGTAGGAAGCCACCAATCAGGCCCCTGAATTCATTTTAGCCACCATGAATCCAGGTACTCATTTTCGTCTGAGTGAGACGGAACTGACAGGGAATGGAGTTTGTTCAACACTCCTGGGCTACTTGAACCCTGGTGGCAAGCCAGGGAAATTTCACCCACCCCTAGGGCAACATCAGGTCAATGTCGGTACCGGGTGCAATCACCCAACCAGCTACTGCCTTTGCTGGAGCAGGACATGCCAAACCCACCCAGCAACTGCTGTGCTGGTGCGGTCACCCATCCCCCCCTGCAGCCCGCGCGTGGCAGCTTTTATAGTCACGCCTCCCGCTCTCCCACGCTGTGATTGGCTGACTGGCACGCGCCGAGAAACGCTCGCTCTGAATTCTTGCTTGCTTCACCTCCTCTTTCTTCTCTTCAAAATAAGTCCCAGGAAGCTGATTATAAACCTCTTTTGGCGGCTTACAGGAGTACAGGGCTGGCACCGAGGTATTACTTAGTGGATAATCAGAAGGAACTCTTCGGGAAGAGAAAGAGAGTGACTTTTGAGGTGGAGTAAGAAGTTCAGCTTCGCACTCCGATAATGGAGGCCGCTGATTGGCTGGTGAGCAGGGCGTGGCACGTTGCAGCCGTGAGCTGTCAAAATCAGCTGGCTGTGCAAGCAAGTAAAAGGGAGCGCCGTGATTGGCGGAGAGCTTATCTACTTTAATTATAATATAATAATAATAATAATAATAATAATAATAATAATGCAAAAATGCTCATAAAAAAATCGCCAGAAAAAAGGATCGATTGTCATTGTCTTTATCAAGAGTAAGGGTAGATTTACAGAGCGCTTTTTGCGGCAACTTTTATCAGGAGCTATAATCTGGCATCTTCTGGAATACATTTTTGGCAGAGTTTTGTAACGTAGTATAATCAATTATAACCCTTTGAGTTCCGGTGATGCCCTTTTCATTATTATCTGGCAATTATTAGACGATTATACAGTGTTTCTACTTTAGGGTAAAATACCCCGTTTTAGGGGAATCAGACCCTATTTAGGGTAGGACTTAGGGTAATCATAAGAAAGGGAAAATCTAGGAGAATTGGGGAATCTTTGGGGTGTATTGCGTATTGTCTAGGATATTATAATATTTTACATTAACAGTTGGAATGTTATTTTGAAAGTGGGAAACCTGGGCTATTTATGTGAAGTTATCCATTAACTCCTTCCGTACCGGTGTCGTCCTTTTAACTATGTTCTGGCTACTATTAGAATATTATATTTATTTAAAAAAAAAAACTTCCAGCAATTAACTGATTTCGAACAATCTCAGTTAACCATTTTGACTACCTCAGATCCTTCTTAAACTTTACAAAATCGTCTAAATATAGCTAGAATACAATGCAAAAGACGTCTCCGGTAAAGAAGGGGTTACATGTGAGATATATACAGTAATCGTTTTCTTTCATTATCGTTACTATGGTTACGCTCAAGATGAATCGCGCTGCGGGAAGGTGGGACTAGTGGTGTATAATGTTTGTATCTACTTGAGTACTTATCTCTTTGAGTAAGTATAACTCTAGCCTATAAGTAAAGCTCCTATCTTAATTTGGTACACTTCTTTTTCTGTAAAACATTAACCTAAATCAGCAACACTAATGTGGGAGTTTGTGGGACTTAGAGCATCGAGTTGCCAAATGCAGTTATGAGTTATTTTTAATGTAAACGATAATATTCCCTTGCCTAACTATTTTCTTTTTAATTGTACAACATATTCTTATATGAGTTGGTTTAGCCTTTGTCTTGTGTGCCATTTACTTTATTTCTCCGAGGGGGTGCCGAGCAATGTGTGTTTTTACTGTGTTACTCAGTTACTCAGTTACTTGTTCGTCAAGGGGAATCCACGCAATGCGAGCTAAGCTCATTATTATCGCGCCTCCTTAACTGGGAATGTATTGCGTGAAATGAATGTTAAGTGTTTTATGTATCGTTGGAATGGCTGTGGATGTGTGTGTAGTCTGTATTTTAGCCAATTGGCGACATCGGAAACGAAGGCTTAGGGTGGATCTGTATGGTACCATTCTCACTATAGACGGTACCGTCTCGCCCGAAGGCTTAGGTAGCCATCAGCTTTGGTGAACCATATGATACCCATCTCGCCTTGTACCATTTTTGCCAACCCCAGATGGGACGTCACAACGTCGTCCACTTATTCCAGGTACCTATTTACAGCTAGGTGAACTGAGGCTAACACATGAAAGGAGAAAGCCCAATTTGTCTCCGCCCGGCCGGGGGATTGAACCCCCGACCCCTCGTGTGTGAGACGAGAGCGCTACCTACTAGGCTACGGGCTGTGTGTGTGTGTGTGTGTGTAGCAATTGCCTTAAGTTGTAGGACTGAGGCCCTTGATTACCTGCACGTGTACACGACACGAAATCGACTTCAGGCCACCACTGAGACTGTGTATGGGTTTACTAAGGTTTAGCAGTCAACCATAGCAGCAGCCTGAAAGATTTGCACAGCAGTTCCCATTCATGTGTGAATATCAAGCCCGCCATTCAACAGCCTATGGTGTCAGCCTTCAGGTAAATTATTATAACTAGCACTTGAAAGTTGAAATATACCCTTATCTATGAGGTCGAAAACCACTAGTGGATTTATCACTTCCATTACAGTTATTAGGTGTGCAAGGATCCAAATTGAGTGGAATAAACACATTGTGAATGAGTGCTTTGATCCTAATTGCCAATATCTGGGCCTGTAGCTAAATTATGAAGCCTAACTTCTTTTTTTCCTCAAAGGCCTAGCCTAAGCTTACCCTTTTTTTCTATACAAATAAGTAAACCTACTTTAAATGCAGGGTACTGCTTAATGGGTGGTATTATAGTTTTCCCTATTCACTATTGTTTAGTACCGGTACATTTGTGATTATTTTACCTAATTTGGTGAATGACTATTGGACATAACTTATTGATCACCTATACCTAATATAGCCTAACTCACAAGCAAACTTAAGTTCAACTAACTGTCCAACCTATATTATCCAACTGTAGGGCTAACCTATTTCTAAAATATCCAAGTATAACCGTGAAATAAACTGAGCAACCATCTCTTCCCTTGTCCAACACATACTGATACTGTGTAAGCCATATTTAGTTACTGTGCATAAGTATTGGAGGGATTGGAGGGCAATTATATTACTTCCCCTTATGACCAAAGCCTCTAGTCAGCAGGGATAAGGGAGCAGCAATCCCTAGACTTTGGACAACAAATAAGTTAAGTTTGGCTGGAATAACTTCATCATACTCCTACTAAGTACAGTAGGTAAGTTATGCTAGAATAACCTAACTTCTTCATACTTCCACTAGGTATACTCATTGGTGTATATTTGATCGCGTTTCGCCGATGATGCATTGTCGGTCCTAAAATACAATTATCAGAATTCGCAGGAACATTTATTTCGCAGCGTATGGTTCCCGTGGATCCCCCATGACATTTTTTAGTATGAAGCCCCATGTTTGTTCTTCAGTTTCATTATAGGAATTTCCTATTTCATGTTTTACTCCACAGGCACTCGTTATTCCTTATACTTATAATACTAAAGCGTTTTAGGGTAAATCATGCCAATCTAGGGTAATTTTGGCACATATCTAATAATAATAATAATAATAATAATAATCTTCTGGTTACTTATATAGCGCCCGTATCTCCTCCTTCGAGGATTCACAAGCGCTTGGCTTTCTTTAGTCTACCAGAGACCATTACCCATCCCCCTTGCTCATGTGGAGATGGTAACCGCCGGCTATATCCCAGAAAAACTTTTCAATCTGAGCGGGGATTGAACGCGAGACCTCGAGATGGGAATCAGGCACGCTGTCAACTGAGCCAGCCGGACGGCTGGGGAAAATAACATTTGGCTGTGAAAACCCTGAGATTATATTCAACTTAAGAAGGACGTCTACCAGAGTATCTCATTTAATTCACTTATTTGTGTTTCTATGTGGATGACAAAAGGCAGAACTGCCTGTGACAAATGCTACCTTCAGAGTTGAAAGAGTGACAGGGCCAAAATCTTTAAAATGTTAAAGAACAAAATATAATTATATATACCGGTATATATATATTGTTACGACCGGGCACTCGGGTACACTAGGGCTCTTACACAGGACTCGAGTATGGCTCGCTGCCACAACGGAAACACACGATCCCAACCCCAGAGTACTGCCAGCCGAACAAAAAACGCCACTACCCTCCAGAGTTCTATCTGCTATAACGGGGTATACAAGAACTCGGTACTAGCGTTTCACACAACAGACTAATAGCAAGACGGGAGTTATCTAGTCTGGTCAACAATCAAACAAAGAAGAAAGTACTACAACACTAAAGAATAGTGTTGGCCGAAGCCGAAGTAATCCACCCTTGAACTAAGAACTTAAGAAGTCCTCCACCCTCTACTTCGGATCGGCACTATTACGTTACGTTAAACAATAGTCCTCGAGCATCAAGCAAGGAATCTTCTGATAAGTTAGATGCTTCTCGAATACTCATAAGAAGTAAGTATCGGATTTTGAACAGCAATTTAATGAATAACTCACTGGTAATTAACCCGTGGAGCCCCGGCTAGTTTTGTAATGTTTGCGCACCAGAACCCGGCCGGTTTTCAAAAAATGGTTTTATTCCAGAAACAATAGCGAATGGGTTAGGAATGAAGGAAAAACCACGAAAAACCGCTCAAAAAGCTTAAAAAATGGTCCTACAGAGCCCCCGAAAACGGATTTTATAAGAGTAAAAAATTGAAGGCAATTATCCCAAAAAACCAGGTTATTGCGCGCTCGCGCGCACGCACGTGGACTTTGAGAGTTTTCAACCATCGGCACGGTTGCGTGGGATACGTACACAGTTCCCATACAAATCTGAGCCCTCTTGCGTGGCTACACCTGAGGTTACGGTCGGCGCAATTAGGGGAAATTAGGGTGACTCGCCAGGCGCGTCTCTGGGGCTGTGCGTTACATACATCGCCGACGCGCCAGGCGCGTCGCTGGGGCTGTACGGGTTAAAGGCTTTAAATTGACATAAGAAGAATTATAAGAATAAGCAATAGGATATGGCAAACATTAAGAAGAAGTACTCCGACAATGCACTGGCAATAGCCTACTAAGATTGTGCTCGTGGGCCACTAATCTCTGAAGTAGCTAAGCGTGCCACACATGAAATCAATAGTGCAGAAACAATAATATACATAAGGAGAAGCTTCAATACTATGCTGTATCTGCTGGTCGAGCAAAGTCTAGCTGGGACATCTAAGGTTAAGAGACAATGGCTGAGCAAGCGGCTCGTAGCCTAGCGAGGTCCTTAAGACTGTGCGGCCAAATTACGGTAATTGACGGGATGCTCTCTTGAGAGATCCAGATCACTAGTATCTGGTTCTCTCCTGGCGATCCTCTCAAAGTCAAGCAAATGAGATAGCACAGTGTTGGGTGGCACAGGCAAAAGCCCTCACTCGCAACACAGTGCTAAACTCCCACGGTACACAGTCAGAAAGACCACCTAGGCGTTCCACGTCTCCGTTGCAATTGTACTGGTTCAACCGCAACCTAGTACTCATAGGAAATCACAACTCAGAAACCCTATCCCAGTCTAGCATTGCCTAAACCAGCAGAAAACAGGAACATGAATAATCGCACACAGGGAAATGCATATACGAGTGCAACAAACATCAATCAATCCTATTCTAGTTAACCCTTCCAAAAATAGGCTATCTAACAGGCACTTATCTCGTGAGAACTCAAGCGATAATACTTTGGCTGACTAAATCTGCACCAAAGGGGTCATGGAGGTTAAACAGGGACGAGAAGAGAAGAAGATAGGCTGTTCAGAGAGTAGAGAAAGTTCACATCAGTCGGAAGAATATGGATAGTTGCAAGGGATATGAGAAGTCGCTTTGCCTGATGAGTTCTGAAGAATGGTGGCAAGAACCTCTCTTTTTATACTCGGCCCTCTAGCGGCATATCTCAAACTACTTAAGGACCGCCCCCTGGCAATCATGACGTCATATTCTCTCTCAATCTGGGATCGACAAAGAACTTCCCACGCGCTGAAAGGGAGGAAGGGAGGAGGGAGGAGGGAATTAGGCCTACCGGCCCGCGTGGCGCACTCACTGATCCCCGTTACGTAATATCTCTCTCTCTCTCCTCTCATCATTACATATAAGTCCCACACACAATACTTATATCTAATGATATAAAATAGAACTCGTTGACTTAGAAGAAAACAAAATACATAATGATAATACTTATAGTACAACGGTTCACATAAACTGAGTTAGGAAACTCTACACAGACTACAGCCAAAGTTCCTGCCCTGACGATCCTAGCGAGAGTGGGGCCTGACTGGGCGTTCTGTACAGCATGCTCATACTCGACATGCGTCACACCTCCCCCAAGATTTTACTTGCTCAACCCTGAGCTAAAATCTGATATACAGAACCCCATCAAACCCCTCACACCCAGCGACCGCATGGCACTAAAACAACGCTGAGTTTATCACTAAAACACATCTTATAAAAAAAAATTCACATTTCATAACTCCTCCCAACAATAGTAAAAGACATAATATCATGCTCCCAGAGCGAGCTTACAGCAGCTCAGCCGTTTGATAGTTCGTGGACCACTCAAACACTATAGGCTATGACAAACTTATACAATTATCTATATCAAAAAGAAAGAGTTTTTATATGATTTTTATATTTTAATATGTTTTTTTCCGGCTGCACTATAAGGGCAGCCTATTTTCTTCTATACCAAACGCTCAACAATCCTGCTTTACGACCCAATACGCTGGGCTACAACCGCGAGCCAACAAGCACCAAGCGCAAAATACTACTCAAACCAAAGCAGGAGGCTACCCGTGTGTCAATCTCTTCGGGATCATACACCTGTGATAGCCTACGACTGATCATCTACCCTCGATAAACAATCCGCAATCACATTGTCACATCCCGCAATATGCCGGATGTCCAGGTTATACTCCTGCAACATCAATGACCACCGGGTCAGTCTCATATTGCGATTGTGAAATTGATTTAGGAATCTCAAAGGGTGATGATCAGTGTAGATAACCACGACTGGGCCATAGGCTGGAACATACACCTCGAAGTGCCTGAGTGACAGCACAATCGCCAGTAATTCCTTTTCTATTGTAGAATAGTTCTTTTGTGCAGCATTGAACTTCTTAGAAAAGAAACTTACTGGGTGTTCCACACCTTCATTGTCTGTCTGTAGCAAGACGGCACCAGCCCCTACACCACTAGCATCTGTTGCCAGCTGAAAAGGCCTGTTAAAGTCTGGGGCCCTGAGTATCGGGTGAGTACACAGCAAATGCTTCACTAAATTAAAAGCCTTTTCACACTCAGGCGCCCACAAAAACTTTTTGTCTTTAGATAACAAATCTGTGAGAGGTGCCAACACCGTAGAGTAACCTTTTATAAAGCGTCTGTAGTAGCCTATCATACCCAAGAATCTCATGATCTGCTTCTTGGTGGTTGGGTGCGGAAATTTATTGATAGCCTGTACCTTGTTCTGAGGAGGGCACACCTGTCCCCTTCCCACTACAAACCCAAGGTACTGCACAGTGGCTTTTACGAAGTCACACTTTGCCAAATTTACTACCAGACTTGCTTCACTAAGTTTCCGGAACAAGGTCTCCAGGTGCTCACAATGGCTCTCAAAGTCGTCATCATAAATGATTACATCGTCCAAGTATACGGTGCAATTTGGAATGTCCTTGACAATTTCATTCATCAGGTTCTGAAACGTTGCTGGTGCATTCTTAAGTCCGTAGGGCATAACATTACACCGGTAAGTACTCCCGTCCACCACAAAACCACATACCTCTTTAGCGCGCTCGGACAAAGGTACTTGCCAGTAACCTTTTACTAAATCAACTTTAGACAAAAACCGAGCATTACCAATTTTATCAACACTATCATCAACCCGAGGAAGAGGATATGGGTTAGTTGGAGTCAAACCGTTTAGCCTACGGAAATCAATACAGAAGCGTACCTTGCCATCTGGTTTAGGCTGCAGTGTTACGGGGGAAGTCCATTTAACGGTACCTTTCTCTATCAACCCTCTACCGAGCATATACTCCAACTCATCCCTCAGAGCGGGTAGTTTTATGGGGGGCACACGGTATGGGATTGACTTAAAGGGTAGATGGTGCCCCACGTCAACATCATGCATAGCCTGAGTAGTGAGGCCTGGATGTTCAGCGAATACAGTGGGGTATAAACCGAGCAACTGACGGATAGCTTCAAATTGCGGCTCAGGCAAATGGGCTATAGCCTCGTCAGCCCTTAGGCTCGAGTTCCCCGCCCACTGATCCGCTGAAACATGGTGATCCCAGCTATCCTCCTCTGAAGCTTGACTGTCCCCCTCTCCTTCTCCACCACGGCCGCAACAAGCCAACACAGGGACAGTGAGAGGCTCAGAGGGGCGCCTCACATACTCTTTTATCAGGTTCACGTGACATAACTGATTCTTCTTCCTCCTGTCTGGAGTGGCAACAAGGTAATCTAGGTCCGAAATTTTCTCCACAATTTTATAGGGTCCAGTATACTTCGCCGACAAGGGGTTACCCACCAAAGGCAACAAAATCAACACCTCCTGTCCCACAATGAACTCCCGGAGCTTCACTTTGCGATCATACCTGTCCTTCATTAAAGCTTGTGACCCTGTTAAATTCCGACCTGCCATCTCCAGACTCTTAAGCATGCGCTCACGGCTTTCAAACACATACTTCAACAAGGAACAAGGCGGCACAGTTCCTTCCCAAATTTCCCGCAGCATATTAAGGGGGCCCCTGACTCGGTGTCCAAAAATCAGCTCGTTTGGACTAAATCCCAGGCTCTCACCAGGCACTTCCCGAGCAGCAAACAGTACATACGGCAATCCAAGATCCCAATCTCTTCCGTTATCAGCACAATAACACCTGAGCATGCTTTTAAGGGTGGCATGCCACCGCTCAAGCACCCCTTGGCTCTCAGGGTGATACGCTGACGATACCACCGCCCGTATTCCATGCTGTTGCATTGTTTGCTTAAAGAGATTGGAGGTGAAATTGGACCCCTGATCAGACTGAATCTCCTCCGGGTACCCGTACCTTGAAAAGTACCACAACAAGTTACTGACTACCGTCTTAGCCATGCCGTTTTTCATGGGGTATGCATCGGGGTATCTAGTGGCAACATCCATGATGGTTAACAAAAATTTATTACCAGCCTTTGTGGGAGGGAGGGGACCAACCATGTCAACAACAATCTTACTAAAAGGTGGCCCAATTACAGGAATAGGGTGCAACGGAGCTTTAGGAATAACTTGGTTTGGTTTCCCGACCCGTTGACAAATATCACATGAGTTTATCCAGGACTGCACATGAGACTTCATCCCCGGCCACCAAAACAACTTCCCCAAAGCCGCCACCGTTTTTCTTACCCCCAAATGTCCTGCCAGCGGTGTGTCATGCGCCAAACTCAGTAGGCTATCCCTGCACTCCCGCGGCACCATCAACTGGTCCACTACCCCGGACCCCATCTTCCAGCTACGGTTAGGGTCTTGAAAACGCCGATACAGGATGCCATCTAAATAAAAAAAATCTCCCGGCTGTGCATCACCGTCCTCGTCGAGCTCCACAGCTCCATTAGCACACGTTTGGAGCTCAGGGTCCTCCAGCTGCAACCGACGTATATCTGAGGGTGCCAAGCGATCTAACTGCTCCCGGAGCAATGCATGACCCTCCCCGATACTGAGCTGCTCCCTCTGTCTCTCTCGATGTTCATAACGTTGCTGTCGTGGAGACTCGTCAGGCCCAGCCTCGTCACTCTCGATGACAGGCCCAGGGGCTACTCCAGAACTAAGTAATGGTGCTAATACTGAATCACCCAGGAGAGCCGCCGAGTCAAAACTCTTAAAACCAACTCCAGCTTTAGCCTCCTCCTGTTGATCGTTCCTCTGCTGGTCTGAAGACGGAGGACTAGGCGGTGACACTTTAGCTGCCCGAGCTCGGGTGACAGCACACGCCATGGGTTGTGCCTGGCACCGCTCGACCCACTCTCGCTCTTCCCTACTCACGTCGGCCGGCCTCTCGGCAACGACTAAGGGTAGAACCTCAGAAGCGGGCATTGCAAAGTCGTTGCCGAGAAGAAGGTCGACGCCCTCCACTGGCAGTTTCTCCACAATCCCAACATCCAATTCACGTGCCACACCATCCACCTCCAACTCCAACCGCACCAGCGGGTATGACCGAGTTGCATTAATACCCTGCACCACCACCACCCGAGCCGCATTTATAGGGTAGCCAGTCAAGTTTTTCATCAAAGTCTGGGAAGCACCTGTATCACGCAAGACCTCTACTCCATGCTTGCGCCCCGCCCACATCACGCAACCCCGTCCTCTATGGTCGCAAAAAACATCCTGAGCAGGGTTCGAGCCTCCCAGGTGCTTCTGCATTGGCTGTGCCTCAGCCTCTGACGAACTGCCCCGGGCAAACTCAGAAGGCTTCAGAGACACACCAATGTTGCAGGCCAAAGACACAGCTGCTGTAGGTGGTTTGCTAGGACAGACTCTTGCAAAGTGCCCCTTTTTATGACATTGATAACACTCTAACTCCCCTTTGGGCTTCCCTTGGTACTGGGAAGGGCCCGGCCCCTTCTTAAATGGGACGGTGCTAGTCTTGTGGTCAGTCTTGGTATCATAACTCTTGTACTTGTTTGCATAAGATATATTACTAACTCGGGGGGGTGGGGCGTCACGCCCCTTGTTACCTGCCTCACTACGCTGGGCAGACCCGCACCCACGAATTAATGATAGCCGGAGGTCAGCCATCTCAGCTGCCTCCTGTAGAGTTTTTGGATTCTTTTCTTTAATAGTTAAAGTCATTTCTGCACCTGTACACTTATAAAACTGCTCGAGCAGAAACAGCTCAGTCAACTGTTCGGCCGTCTCAGCTTTCTCAGAACGTGTCCAGTTTGTAAGTGCATCTTTTAAGTCCCGGGCATGTTCAAGAAAGGTCGCCTCCCTAGTCTTTGTAACACCCCGAAACTTCAATCGATATGTTTCTGGTTGCAACTCGTATGCCCGTAGGACAGCTCTCTTCAATTCTGGGTAGTCAATGCAAGACTCTAAAGGCAGTGCATCATAAGCCTTCAGACCCTTACCCGTAAGTCTTGAGGAGACCAGAGCTGCCCACTTCTCTTCAGGCCAATTATGCTCCCTACACTTCTTCTCAAAACGATTAAAAAATTCTGTGACTTCAGTTTCACTAAATGCCGGCACCAATTTGACTAAGTGAGACAAGGACTGTTCTCTTACTTGGCCCTCCCGGCCCATCCGAATCCCTGTCGACTCTGCACGAGTCTTATCTAAGTCTATCTGAGCACAATATTTCTCGGAGTCGTATCTAAGCTCAGCCTCGTGCCTCCTGACCTCAATCTCATGCCTCCTAGTCTCATTCTCCTGCTTCCTAGTCTCATTCTCCTGCTTCCTAGTCTCATCCTCGATTGCCTCCTGGTCTCAGCCTCAATCTCCTTCTCATGCCTCCTAGACTCATTCTCCATCTCCTGCTTCCTAGCCTCATTCTCCATTTTAGCAAGCTCGAGTTTAAATATCATCTCAGGAGACAGGCCGGAAGAGGGAGCTGCCACTACTGAAGGAGGGGGGGCAAGAACTGGGGAACCACCATACGCACCGCCCGAGGGCACTCCAATCTTCCAATTCTCATCCTCTTCCAATTCTCATCCCTCTGTGGGAGAGTGCTGACCTCCGGCAACTGAGTGGACGGCACTGTGGGAGTCGAGTGAGAGGGGATCTGGGGAGGAACCCCCCCAAACGCCCTCTCCTCCGAAACCCCATGTCGCCCACGCAACACCCAGGAAATCAGCTCCCCCTTGGACATCCCTCCTACATTGGATAGACCCAAAACCTTGGCTATCAGGTGCAAGCCATAAACATTCACCCCAGTCAGCCTCTCCTCCGTCACATGGTACTGCTTACTCACAAAAAGTCTAGCATCCTCCTCACTAGTTACTAACGGCACCTCCTCACTTAGCATCTCTCGCTCCTCGTCAGTACTAGGGCACGACATACTGAAGTTCACAAAAAATTCTCGAGACAAAAGTGTTAAACTCCCTTATGTAAGCACTAATTACTAAATTAACTGGAGTCTCTTAAATGCTCTCCTAATTGCCTTACAAAAAAAAATATTCTTCAATATGTACGCTAAAGTACGAACAAACAAATGTTGTACAATTCTGCAAAAATTTATACTGTTCACAAAATCCTAAGCAAGGTCGCCATTTGTTACGACCGGGCACTCGGGTACACTAGGGCTCTTACACAGGACTCGAGTATGGCTCGCTGCCACAACGGAAACACACGATCCCAACCCCAGAGTACTGCCAGCCGAACAAAAAACGCCACTACCCTCCAGAGTTCTATCTGCTATAACGGGGTATACAAGAACTCGGTACTAGCGTTTCACACAACAGACTAATAACAAGACGGGAGTTATCTAGTCTGGTCAACAATCAAACAAAGAAGAAAGTACTACAACACTAAAGAATAGCGTTGGCCGAAGCCGAAGTAATCCACCCTTGAACTAAGAACTTAAGAAGTCCTCCACCCTCTACTTCGGATCGGCACTATTACGTTACGTTAAACAATAGTCCTCGAGCATCAAGCAAGGAATCTTCTGATAAGTTAGATGCTTCTCGAATACTCATAAGAAGTAAGTATCGGATTTTGAACAGCAATTTAATGAATAACTCACTGGTAATTAAAGGCTTTAAATTGACATAAGAAGAATTATAAGAATAAGCAATAGGATATGGCAAACATTAAGAAGAAGTACTCCGACAATGCACTGGCAATAGCCTACTAAGATTGTGCTCG
>JBAKBP010014953.1:0-57165 GCA_037953745.1 Lithodes maja
GTATGTCTTATACATGTTCTGCCCATTAAAGCAAAGAGTCTACCCTGGCAGTATGACGAATGGGCTGTAGTGACACATACTGCCGAAGCTATTAAATCTAGAAAGAACTTCCAAACATCAAAGTACAAAGCAGCTATTGATACAATACCAAGTGACCCAGGAGAGGATGATGGATACCACAGCAAATGTTACCAAGAACTTTACTGCAATTCAACCTGTGTCTAGGCTTATTCATGAAAAATTAGAGCAAGAAATGAAGGTTTTGCGCTCTGTATCATCATCATCATCCGAGGCTGTTCGGCCTACTAGCAATGAATCTAGTAGTACCCTGATACTGTGGGTATTTTCTCTGATACATGTTTGTTTTGTGACAAGAAGGTAAAAACATGCCCAGATGGAACAAACGAGCTCACAGGAAAACTACTAACTAAGCCTGCAGAAGACATGATTAGATAGATAGCACATTCAGTACCCTCAAACGCACATGTACTAGTCAAAATTAGTGGAGTTGACTTAATCGTTAAAGAAGTCCAGGTTCACCACAGTTGCCGATCCTTACATATACGCAAGACAGATAGGGCACAAGGATTTGATCTATCACTAATTTCTGAGGAACCTGTTATGGCTAGGTTCCCCTTGACTGTATTTATTCATATGTCAAAACCAACATCATTGATCACCAAAGACCCAAATGTCTTACATCCTTTTATGTACAATATATTGACCTCTGTACTGAACTTGAAGTAGTCCAACAGTAAGCACAGCACAATATCTGGGGGATCTTTTGACCAACAAGTTTAAGGGCACACTGTCTTGTATTGCATTTTTCAGAGTGCCGTCGACAAGGTGAGATTGTCCACAGAATAGAGATTGAGTACGATTCCATTAAGATTGTGTATGACTTTGAGTCATCTCCCGAGGGTCAGGTTACAAAAGCTGCCTTACAGCTCAGATATGCCCTAAAGGCTGTAACGAAGGAGCCACTCCCAGATCCACTGACTGTTGGAGCTTTGAACGGTGGTGAGGGGAGAACCTCCTGAACTTTTCAAGACTTTCTTTCAGACACTACTTTTGAGGACCCATGACCGAACAACATTCAGAATCAGTCTTGTGCCGCTCTGATTCCTTGAGCCAGGACATACTCTTTTTGGTCAAGAAAGGTAACCTGAAACCACGAAAGCATATCTTGATGGGTTAGTCATTGATGTCCCTTACTGGCAGTAAGAAGATTCTTACAGTTCTGAACTGAATGGACACTCTCTTAACTACCATACTGTTAAGAAATTGAGACCGACATTGCTCATGCTATTTTGGACAGACAGTTGAATTGTCCAGCTGGTACGGTTCCTGGAGTACCATGTGGACTTATGTTAGGGCATGTAGAGAACCGATTGTTTTGGAAGATGGTCCTGTTAGTTTGATCATTGAACCCAGTCCACATGGGAATGCAATCCATTCCCAGGGCATGCATAACCATCCACAAGAAGTCCAACTTATGTGATGGAATAGAGAGATCCATGTCTCTGCGGAAGTCCTTGTTGTTATAGGCGAAGTAATTCATTTGTGGCTTTTTCTTGTAGGGTGGCAGGTATTTATCTAGGACATCCAATTTTCTCCTCCTATTCTTACCACCTGTCTTTGACAGGGGCTTGTCATTCTCAGGGTCATCTTCATCTTGCCTAACTCTATGTGGTGAGGGTTCTGTAGGGACCATCTGCTCTGTGTCTGATACAATATGCCCATTGTGTCATGCAAGGCGTCAGACACTGAAGGTGTTTGTGTTAATTCGTAGTATTTGTCAAAGGCTAGTCCACATGGTACTCCAGGAACCATACCAGCTGGACAATTCAACTGTCTGTCCAAAATAGCATAGGCAAGGTAGGTTCTCCCTCACCACGGTTCAAAGCTCCAACAGTCAGTGGATCTGGGAGTGGCTCCTTCGTTACAGCCTTTAGGGCATGTCTGAGCTGTAAGGCAGCTTTTGTAACCTGACCCTCGGGAGATGACTCAAAGTCATACACGATCTTGATGGAATCGTACTCAATCTCTGTGCTGTGGACAATCTCACCTTGTCGGCGGCACTCTGAAAAATGCAATACAAGACAGTGTGCCCTTCAATGTGTTGGTCAAAAGATCCCCCAGATATTGTGCTGTGATATTGTCCCAATAGCTGTTGGGACTACTTCAAGTTCAGTACAGAGGTCAATATATTGTACATAAAAGGATGTAAGACATTTGGGTCTTTGGTGATCAATGATGTTGGTTTTGACATATGAATAAATACAGTCAAGGGGGAACTTAGCCATAACAGGCTCCTCAGAAATTAGTGATAGATCAAATCCTCGTGCCCTATCTCTCTTGCGTATATGTAAGGATCGGCAACTGTGGTAAAACTGAGCTTCTTTAACGATTAAGTCAACTCCACTAATTTTGACTAGTACGTGTGCGTTTGAGGGTACTGAATGTGCTATCTATCTAACTTGTCTTCTGCAGGCTTAGTTAGTAGTTTTCCTGTGAGCTCTTTTGTTCCATCTGGGCATGTTTTTACATTCTTGTCACAAAACAAACATGTATCAGGAAAAATACCCACAGTAGACACTGTGGGTACTACTAGATTCATTGCTAGTAGGCCGAACAGCTGCGGATGATGATGATACAGAGCGCAGAACCTTAATTTCTTGTTCCAATTTTTCATGAATAGGCCTAGACACAGGTTGAATTGCAGTAAAGTTCTTGTAACATTTGCTGTGGTATCCATCATCCTCTCCTGGGTCACTTGGTATTGTATCAATAGCTGCTTTGTACTTTGATGTTTGGAAGTTCTTTCTAGATTTAATAGCTTCGGCAGTATGTGTCACTACAGCCCATTCGTCATACTGCCAGGGTAGATTTTTTGCTTTAATGGGCAGAACATGTATAAGACATACATCTGGAGGGCAATGACTGCTGGGCACATGCTGAAATGGAAGAACAAAAGCGACATTGTAGACTTGTCATAATTAAAACAAATTGGTAATTGATGTAAATTCTAATATAATAATATAATCAATTTGGAAATCAAAATAAAAAAATACGAGCTGAGTAGTGTAGCATACCAATATCATCATTTGGGCTTGCCATTTTGAGGTGGTGCTGATCATCAGAAAAAAAGAATCCTTGATTAAAAATCATCACACCGTACCTACGGAGAAAGCAAAAATGCCAGTGAATATGTTTATTTAAGTAATGAACTTTGGACACAACGGTTTTCAACTTTGTTCTCCAAAGTGTAATCGAGACCCCTTTCGATCCTTCTTCAATGAAAACCCCACAAAATATTGTTTATTCTATCTATCTATCTATTGCCTGACGCTGTGATCCCCGAAGGGGTGGCCACGAACGAACCGCCCCCATGCACCTCTGTCCCCAGTCAGTCGACGCCCCTCCCCCCAACCAGCACCGCCTTCATTCATGTAGTTCCTCACTCCATCCTTCCACCTCATATTCGGTCTACCTCTCCCCCTCTGTCCCTCCACCTCGCTCTCGTACACCCTCTTAGTCATTCTCTCGCCTTCCATACGTTCCATATGGCCGAACCATCTCAAGTTGTTCCTTTTCACACTTTCCAGCACATCTACCTCCACACCACACCTCCTTCTTACTTCCTCATTAGTCTGTCTATCCCTCCATGTAATTCCGCACGCAATCCTTAAGTAATTCATTTTCACTGCTCTCACTCTTGGTCTGAGTCTCTCTTGTTTATTAAGTTGCATATTTTAAATTAGTGATACAAAAGTGATGAACAATGTGAAATTCAGCATTGTTTTCTAAAGTGTAAACATGACCTATTTAGAACCTTCCTGGCCCTTCTTAAGCAAAAATGCCAGGGAATATATTTTCTTAAGTTATGTATTTAGGATAAGTTATGTAAGGGCATCCACCAGTATAAGTTTCAATTTGTTTCTCCAAAGTGTAATTGAAACCCTCGTGAACCCTCCACAAGAACCCTTCTTAAATGGAAACCCAAGAATTTGTGTTTTCTTAAGTTGCATATTTCAATCTGTTAGTATAGTGGTAATAATCCATGTTAATTTCAGCCTTGTTCTCCAAAGTGTAAATGAAGGCTTCATTTGTGGGGGGTTTAGGGGTCTGCCCACTCTAAACCCCAGGAATGCTACACTTAAGAAATGGATTTTTTTCATTCACCTATTAATAGCAACAGCTTAAAACCATCAAACCTTTCGTTCCCAAAAGTATAAATGAACTCCAGTGGGCTCCCTAACTAATAGGTTATGTATGGACTATAGGCAAGTTAATGCTGTCACAAAGAACGATACATACCCACTGCCACGGATCGACGACTGCATTGATCAGATTGGTACAGCCGCCTATATCAGCAAGATTGACTTAATGAAGGGATATTGGCAAGTAGCTCTCACCCCTAGAGCGAGGGAAATATCATGCTTTGTAGTCAATAATGAAGCCTTCTGCTGTAACGTAATGCCCTCCGGCTTGAAAAACGCTCCAGCTTCATTCCAGCGCCTCATGAATTTGGTGACTGAAGGGGTACCTGGATGCGTTGTCTACATCGATGATATTCTGACCTTTTCACAGTCAAGGGAGGAGCATCTTTACCAACTTAGATTGCTGTTCTTAAATCTTGCTGATGCCAATCTGGTGGTAAATCTTAAGAAATGCACCTTTGTACAAAGGAGTACAAAGGAAATCAAGCAACAACAGATCTAGTGACCCTTCTAGGTTGCTTGTCCTCCAAAACACTAAGGATCAAGTGTCCAAACAGTGGTTTAGAGTGGGTAAGGGAACATTGGAAAGGGAATTACTGCCCTGGAACTAATGTCCGTGGCAGGATTAGGAAGTTAGTAGGGGACAGATGGGTTAGTAACTGAGAGGGGGATAAAATAAAGTTATTCATTTACAAACGCAGTCAGTCGTGGGTTTGATGCGAGATATTTGTCTAGGCGGAGTTTAAATGAATCAACAGTGATGCAGTCTATAACGTTTCGGGGAAGCCCATTCCACAAGTTGACAACTCGATTGAAGAAGAAATTCTTAGATTCGTGTGAGTTAAAAGATTTACCAATAATTTTGCAACCGTTTCCCCGCGTGTAATTAGATTGGTCGATAGTGAAGTACTTACTACAGTTCATATTGTCGATGCCTTTGATTATTTTGAACACTTGAATTAAGTCACCTCTTAATCTGCGCTGGGTTAAAGGAAATATATTTAATTCTCTAAGACGCTCTTCGTATGGTTTGTTCTTTAGGCTAGGTATCATTTTGGTAACTCTACGTTGAACTCGTTCTAGCTTGTTTATATCTTTTTGGTAATAAGGGCACCAGGATTGAACGCAGCATTCCAGAAGAGGGCGGACTAAGGAATTGTAAAGGGTTAGGATAACGTCTTTGGATTTATGCTCAAATGACCTGCCTATAAAGCCAATTATTTTGTTTGCCTTCTTAACAACTTCTGAACATTGTTGACTCGGTTTTAGGTTACTCGATATTGTTACTCCCAGATCGGTTTCTCTGTATACATTCTTAAGCTGAGTGCCATTCATCGAATAGTTTGCTTTCTCATTTAGGTATCCGATATGTAGTACTTTACATTTATCCGCATTGAAACTCATTTGCCAAATTTTGAGATTGTACAGGTGAGACCCTCATCTATGTCGTTGATGTAAATTAGAAAGATAATTGGTCCTAGTACCGATCCCTGGGGTACCCCGCTACTTACATTGGTCCATTTAGATGCCTTACCGTTTATAACTACTCTTTGCTTTCTGTCGCTGAGCCAATTTTCTATCCATTTCAACACACCGTCTTGTATTCCATGCGCTTTTAGTTTTAGCAGTAAACGTTTGTGGGGAACTTTGTCAAAGGCCTTTTGAAAATCAAGGTATATAATATCTACAGCTTTACTCTCATCGTAGAGGTTGAGGATATCGTGGAAGAAGTCTAAGAGGTTTGTTAAACAGGAACGTTTTTTTACGAAAGCCGTGTTGAGTATCTTTAAGTATGTTATTTTCCTCTAGGTGATTTACGAGTCTGTCTCGCATGACCGTTTCTAGCATTTTACATACAACTGAGGTTTAGCTAATTGGACGATAGTTACGGGGTAGGGATTTGTAAAGAGTACGGTCCAGTATCTGGGATATACGGTAGGTCAGGGGCAGGTTGCACCTCCTCAAGCAAAGGGAGAGTCTATTATAGAATTCCCAACTCCTAGCACTAAGAAACATATCCAAAGGTACCTAGGAACGATTGGTTATTATAGGCGTTTCATCTTAAACTTTTCTAGATTAACAGCTCCCCTGACAGATCTTCTCCGTAAGGATGTGAAGTTTGAGTGGTCCTCCGAATGTGAGGAGGCCTTTAATGCTACCAAATATATTTGTTTTAATTTTCCTGTACTCCGAGCTCCTGATTTTAACAGATCTTTTTCCCTAGCAGTGGATGCGAGCAATACCGGGGTTGGTGCAGTATTGCTACTGGAAGTCGACTGTGAAGTATTGCATCCTGTGTGCTCTTTTAGTAAAAAATTAAATTCTGCTCAACGTAACTATTCAGTCATTGAGAAGGAGCTGTTGGCATTAATTTTATCCCTTCAATACTTTGCTGTCTACAGTATGTGCAATCTGCCTCTGGTGCCATCACTGTGTATACTGACCATCACCCCTTAACATTTTTGCATAAGTTCCAAAATAAAAACCAATGACTGACCAGGTGGAGTTTGTTGCTGCAAGAATACTCCCTGGATGTTAAACATATTAAGGGGGTCCAGAACGTGCTTGCCGATTGCCTATCACGTATCTATTAAAGATTGCATTTGCCAGGTTGGCCTCATACAGCAGTAAGATTAACTTAATGAGAGGATTTGGGCAATTAGCTCTCCCTTGCAGCGAGGTAAATGTCATGCTTTGGTAGTGCGCTTTCAAGCCTTCAGCTGTGAGATAATGCCTTGCAGTTCGAATAACGCTCCAGCTACGTTCCGGCAATGTTCTGATGTGGTACCTGGAGACGATGCCTACTTTGGGTGATATCCTTATTATATCCTCATTATAATCTTGCTGTTGCCAATCTGGTGGTGAATCTAATTATGTATTATGTATATTATGTACTCTACTCCTTAAACTCTTTTCTAGGGGGGAGGTCTGACATACGGAGCCCTGTATGTGTTTATTTAAGAGTTAGAGTTAAGAGTTGAAGGAGTGCCGAAATACCCGGGCGGCGAAGCAGACCAGCGAGCGTGGGAACCAGCTCGTCCGCATACCAGCAAACAAGCCTTCACACCTGCGTGCGTCATATGGGGGGGGGGGGGGGAAATTTGATGGGTGATTGACGTCATTACACAACCTGGCCCCTCCTTTCGGAACCTGCAAACTACTTCGATGACCCGACGCTATGACGATCATCGATGCCATTGGACCACGCATCTGCTACGCAACTAGAGGAGCTGTGACTGGGGCGCGCACCATCTCCGCCTCCTGATTCATTCCTACACCATCATTGCATAGTATATAAGACCCGAGTAGTGGGCATTCAAATCAGTCACATTTGGAGTTGGGAAGGTGAACAAGCAGCTGGAGGAAGACCGGGGTGAAGTATTATAATGGGATTGTGACTGTCAGTCAGATTATATAAGTGTGTGTTAAGTGTGTTCGGTGTAAACACTTATGTTCGTTAGTGAGATATGTGATTGGGAATTAACGTTAATGCTACTATTATGTACTTAACTATTTTAGTTGACTGACTTGTGGACTAAAGCAACTCTTTAAGTAATTGGGTTATGATAAAAGTAACACTATTGTTTTATATTAATACTTACGAGTTCTTTCATTTTCTTTTAATTAAGCTTACATTGCTGGTAAGAACAAGAACGGTGATACTATTGTCTCATATTAGTAATATCGCCTTAGACTAACAGGGCTGTATTAATGTTACTTCTAGTGATTTCCTAAGCTGAAGAAAATTCTTTTAGCTTCAAAATATTAGTTTTGCTTTTCATATTATTTGAGTGAGACCTGAATCGAATCTATGAAGCGATCCTGTAACTTAATTTACTCAATGTTACGTGGTTAACCCTGCTCAGGTAATGTTCCAGAAGTGTAACGAAATTAGCAATGTGGCCCCATATGGGGACCGGCACTTTAAACGGCTCTCACCCGAAAACTGATTGATGGATTTAAATATCTTGTTACCAATAGAAACTACAATTAATGCTTAATATTATGTTGAAAGCAAATTACACTGAAGTATAATATTAAGTCATATACCGGTATATATATATATAAAAAAAAAAAAAAAAGTAGTGAAAAAATTGGTCAACAAAAGTGAGGCATATCTCACACATTACATAAGCTGGATTAATGTGGTTGCAGGGCTGTGGAGGGTATGGCTGAGGGTCTAGGGTGACAACAAGGCAGAACTCTGGGGCTAAAAAAAAAGTTCGATAGGAAGGGGAAATTTGTAGTACACATTTGGGATTATGGACCCCATATGGTGACCGGACAGGTTGGTACAGGAAAGGGGAGGAGAGAGAGCGGCGGCTCACACCCTCTCCCAGTTGTAGGACGATGCGGACTGACTGCTCGTCTTCAAAACTTCTTGCCATCGGCCTCCGGCCGTGAAATATTCGCGAAAAACCTGTTTTACGCATATTTTTTGGCCCAGACGGGGCCAACATGCCTGAGCAGGGTTAAGAGAATACATTTATCTAATTTATTAAATATATATCTAACTTTTTATGTGACTTTGATATTAATCCTGATAATAATAATATAATACTATTAACGTAAGACAAGAACCAAGAATAATAACTACATTAAATATAAATAAAAGGACATGATATAAGAAAACTATCTATTAATTTCAAAAAGGGTAAGAGACAGAAATATTCTTACCTTAATATTTATCTTTCAAGACTTGATATATAATTAATAGTCCTTTAGATATAACTTATTCGGTTCATAACCATAGCCTACTAAGCTTCGGTTAAATAATAATTCTTTATAAATACTACATGACTTTAATTAGTTTCAGTATGTTTCCATAATTAAAGAGTATCAGTCAATAAAGGATACCAAGTCCTAAGATCCAAAAGGAAAGGAAGCAACAACAGGAAATAATTGTATTAGATTTTACTTTCGTTTTGCCTTCAGCTGACTGATACCTTTATATATATCTCTGTGCTATCTAGTTTCATCAAGTTAACCACTTGAGGATCAAGATACGTAACAATATATATATATATATATATATATATATACAGTATATACTGTATATGCTGCATATAAACTGGTGTTTGTGAATACTTGATGTTTAATAACCCTTAACCAACGGCGCACGACATCTGTCGAGTTAAATAAATTTGGACTATGTGGCGGTGCACGACATCTGTCGAGTGCCATTTTTAGCACGTAATGTTGCTGAGAGAGAGAGCTGAGCGGTGGGACAAGCGTAGTAACCTTATGACCGCTCCCCACGACCACCGTGGATGTACTGAACTGTATTCTACCTTCCTCCCCCTCCTCTCACTCGCTACACAGGGAATTATGTACGGAAATTACCTTATTTTAGGTTTTTTGCACTCGTGTTGCACGATCGTTGCAAGAGAACCAGTGGTCGTACAAGGATGGTTCAGGTGTCATTGGAAAGCTCTGTTTACGGCCTTTCAGGGATATATACTTGTTTTACGCTCTGGGTCTTGTTTATGCATGAAAATGAGCACGGAAACAACCCTATTTAGGGTAAAAAAAAAACGCTGGGCGGCACAGTGTAAAATACCCTACCACCCACTCTTTGTGTGTTAAGTTCACAGATATTTGGAGATACATTAGTCTAATATGCTTGCATCTATACTGAAGTACGTTTTATTTATAGTCCAACTCTTTAATAATATGACTATCACAGGGAACAATAATTATTCTATAGTCCGAAGTCACTTAATTGCAATATGGTCATGACGAGTGTTCGTATTCTCAGTTACCTCATACTATTAAATATCTTAAAGTTACATTGGTACCAGAGTGTCCAATCGTAAGCGAAAGATAACAAATAAGGGATTATTAAGGACAGTATTTATGTGTATTGTTTTCCTGAAGGGCAAAATACTTGTGAGAAATAAAAATTACTCTAAAATTAGAGACACACTATGGTATTATTATATTGGTGACTTTCCAGGTGTTGAAGGGGGATTTAATGAATGTTCACTTTATATTGGTGATGAGGATTTATGTCTAATTGTCTCATGGGGGCTATTATTGCCCGGTCTCACACCACAGGCTTTAACCACTTCCCTGCTGTAACCGTCACCCGACGGACAGGTTTTTCCAGTTATTTTGTAGTCTGGGAGCGAGGCCAGCTATTACAGACAGCGCTGGAGGGCCTTATCCAGAGCCCATGGAGTCTGGGCTCATACTGATGTGTGACAGAGAGTTCCCTCACACATAATTTTGCAGCATCACACATAGTGAAAACAGCTCAAGATTTCTCATGTTTAGATACTTTGCCCTTCGTTTGCAAGATCGTTGCCAGAAAACCAGACGTTGTACAGAGATGATTCAGGGATCATTTGCATGCCCTATTATCGTACTCTCTCGGATAGATAATTGTATTATGCTCTGGCTTTTGTTTATGCAAGAAAATGAGCAGGGAATGAAGGTAATTTTGGGCAAGTAGGCCCACTCGTACAGGGTTACAGTAGGCAGACGTGATTCTCTTCTCAGTACAGCTCCTCTTCTTGCCCGGTCTCATACCAAAGGCTTTAAAGTAGGTAGAGGTGAATCGTTTCTCTGGTGATGGCGGTCTCATACACGACGTGTGAGTGAGGAGCCTCACAGGTAACACAGGTGTTGGTTTCACATACACGACTGGTGAGCAATTTGCCCCGCAGAGTGACAGTCTCACGACC
Source organism: Lithodes maja (assembly GCA_037953745.1). NCBI lineage: Eukaryota > Metazoa > Arthropoda > Malacostraca > Decapoda > Lithodidae > Lithodes > Lithodes maja. Next base: position 10,910 of record JBAKBP010014953.1, read on the forward strand.
ATGCTTGTGCCAGTCTCACACTTGGCAGTGACTATACAAAGAGAGGTGTCATTTTTATACTGATTGCTATCAACCCTTCTGGATTATTAAGCCAGCACACTGCAAGTCAAGTAAAGCGTCAGCACTAGATCCTCTTTTCGAGTACTCTAGTCTCTTGGGTAATGATTGCTTTGTTGTTGATCATAGTGTTTCATTCGTCCGTGTTGCCCTGGTTGATGGTGTTGAGAGCTAGAAAGGCCTATTTTGGTTCTGCCATTACTCTGGTGGTGGTAGGAGTCATCTCTTTTTGGCGGTAGCTTGCGCAGAGGCTGTTCCACACGTGAAAGGCGCTCTAGGCCTCTGTCATGGTGGCATCTATGTCCTGGTGTGGTTGCTGGGATGGAAGTCACTGAGACTATTTTTAATGTTGGCATTACAGTTTGTAATTTTGTTAGATATGTATTATTTCCATGTCGTTCTCTCCCTCACGGTTAGCTATTCCTACTCTCTCGATGCCTTTCACTTTACAATCCTTACCTTCCTCTTATTAGCAAATTCTATGTTAATATCGAGCTCTGTTGAATACTGACTAAAAGATGCAAAATCTATAATTCTATTCAACTCTGTGTAACTAATTATACTCTTTTTCTACAAAGCCCCTCATGTGTAAAGTGTAGACCTCCTGAATTTCATGGCTATCTTCTGCTTTATATATTTATTTGACTTTAATCTCGACCTTCAAATCGACTGACAACTTTTACCAAGTAAGTAAGAATTTGAGATTTGACCTCAGTAGAGGCAGCTGCTGCTATTGTACAGTAGTTATCATATCTCTCATTATTATTAGGAGTTCGAGCCTAGGCGAGGAACCCCATTGTAAATGTTATATCTTTTTATTCTTCCAAATTATGTGTGTACACCGTTTTTTACGCAATAACTCCTGAACCGCTTGTCGGATATGGATTAAACTTTCACACAAGGTGTGTTTGTATATTGGGCAACTTTTGATATTCTAAACATCCATGGTAGCCGGTTTCCCGAAAATGTTCAGACTTAAATACTGTCTCTCCCACTCACAGGAAATTATTGGGTTTTGGTATGTGCCATGGACTCACTACTAATGCTCCACAAATGTTATAGAAAAGGTTTTTCTTTGCATATATTTTGTTTCGGCAATCTTGAAAACAACTCGAAAACAACTTAAAAATCCTTATTTTGAAAACTGCATGGATGATCAAAGCCATTTTTGGGTAGTTGGGTTAGCCTCGCAATTCCGAACGTTTTGGTGCCAACATAATAGAAATTGGTGGAATAGTTTGGCCACAGCATTGACAAACTGTCTATTCAGAAATGTGTATAAAGACATAACTGTATCGCACACAACATTTCCAGTTATCTGTCTCTGCTTCCCCGAATCCCCTAGTTTTGCTAAATAATCCTTAGCCTCATCATTCAGATCCATGCAATTTTTGTACTTTAACTCTCTCAAAAATGTTTGAGTCCCTACGAATTCCACCATTTATTTAGCCAACCTACCTACAGTATACATACACAAAAATACCAAATAATAATGATGATTCAAAACACATTTTGGTGAATACCAGAATAGTGGCTAAAGTATTTACAAATAATTACTTTGCCAAATGCTTACTTTAATAACAATGATCTGGACCTTCAAAGCTTTGACAATTTCCTGTGTGACTTACCCTATGGTCTGAGCCATAGTTCAGTGCACTGGCCAACTGTGACCAAGTCAGAGCTAACTTCCACAATGCATTATAACATTGGACAGACAACAATATAGCACTAAATCATACAGAAACCACAACAAAAAAGGAAAATATTATATTATGCAAATAATTAAAATCTATCTATCTGTCTATTGCCTGACGCCGTGATCTCCGAAGGGGTGGCCACGAACGAATCGCCCCATGCACCTCTGTCCCCAGTCAGTCGACGCCCCTCCCCCCAACCAGCACCGCCTTCGTTCATATACTTCCTCACTCCATCCTTCCACCTCTCTTTCGGTCTACCTCTCCCTCTCTGTCCCTCCACGGCGCTCTCGTACACCCTCTTAGCCATTCTCTTGCTTTCCATATGGCCGAACCATCTCAAGTGGTTCCTTTTCACACTTTCCAGCACATCTACCTCCACACCACCCCTCCTTCTTACTTCCTCATTAGTCTGTCTATCCCTCCATGTAACTCCGCACGCACTTCTTAAGTAATTCATTTCCACTGCTCTCACTCTTGGTCTGAGTCTCTCAACCAACGTCCATGCTTCGCTTCCGTAAGTCAGTGTCGGGATTACCAAACTGTCATGCAAGGACTTCTTCACTTCCATACTGACCACCCTATTTCTTGTTACTGCTTTCAGCGTTCCTACAACCCTCTTCCCCTGTTGTACCCTCTCCCGCACTTCTTCATCCATAGTCCCCTCTTTACTCAACACACTGCCCAGATACTTAAAAGAATTGGCGATCTCCATAGCCTGACCATTCAGCTTCACCTCATACTCTGTGACTTCATCCCTTTCGAAGACCATAACCTTGCTCTTCCCCGCATTTACCTTCAAATTCCGTTTTTCGCACACTGTTCCAATCTCATTTACCAGACCCTGCAACTACCATTCATTATCACTCATCAGAATTGTATCATCCGCAAACAGCAGTATAGGTAGCTTCCGCTCCATTCCCTCCCTTTTCAGCGATACAGCGATAATTAAAATGTATTATGATTTAATGACAATAAGGGTTGTTTCGTATCTGGCAAAAGTATCAACATTTAAACACTAGCGATTTTTCTAAATTTAATCCTATTTATTCTATTAAAATAGACATCTATAACTATTTAAATGTAATACAACCATAGACAGTGTTATTTCATATTATTTGAAAATTATATATGACGGTCGTTCCTTTAACCCTTAACTGTCGGCACGCAACTTATGTCGTGTGAAATAAATTTGGACTATGTGGCGGTTCACAACTTATGTCGAGCGCCATTTTCACCACGTAATGTTGCTGAGAGAGAGAGCTGAGTGGTGTGAGGAGTGTAGCAACTCTATGACCGTCACCCACCACCGCGGTGGACCAACTGAACTGTATTCTAAGTTCCTCCCCCTCTCCTCACTCAGTGGCGTATCTAGGGTGGGGCAGGCAGGGCACGTGCCCTGGGCACCACTTGAAGGGGGCCGCCAAATCATCCTCAAGTAAACCTTATATTTAATAATTTAACTATAGTGCTACTATAGGGACTACTTCAAGTTCAGTACAGAGGTCAATATATTGTACATAAAAGGATGTAAGACATTTGGGTCTTTGGTGATCAATGATGTTGGTTTTGACATATGAATAAATACAGTCAAGGGGGAACTTAGCCATAACAGGCTCCTCAGAAATTAGTGATAGATCAAATCCTTGTGCCCTATCTCTCTTGCGTATATGTAAGGATCGGCAACTGTGGTAAAACTGAGCTTCTTTAACGATTAAGTCAACTCCACTAATTTTGACTAGTATGTGTGCGTTTGAGGGTACTGAATGTGCTATCTATCTAACTTGTCTTCTGCAGGCTTAGTTAGTAGTTTTCCTGTGAGCTCTTTTGTTCCATCTGGGCATGTTTTTACATTCTTGTCACAAAACAAACATGTATCAGGAAAAATACCCACAGTAGACACTGTGGGTACTACTAGATTCATTGCTAGTAGGCCGAACAGCTGCGGATGATGATGATACAGAGCGCAGAACCTTAATTTCTTGTTCCAATTTTTCATGAATAGGCCTAGACACAGGTTGAATTGCAGTAAAGTTCTTGTAACATTTGCTGTGGTATCCATCATCCTCTCCTGGGTCACTTGGTATTGTATCAATAGCTGCTTTGTACGTTGATGTTTGGAAGTTCTTTCTAGATTTAATAGCTTCGGCAGTATGTGTCACTACAGCCCATTCGTCATACTGCCAGGGTAGATTTTTTGCTTTAATGGGCAGAACATGTATAAGACATACATCTGGAGGGCAATGACTGCTGGGCACATGCTGAAATGGAAGAACAAAAGCGACATTGTAGACTTGTCATAATTAAAACAAATTGGTAATTGATGTAAATTCTAATATAATAATATAATCAATTTGGAAATCAAAATAAAAAAATACGAGCTGAGTAGTGTAGCATACCAATATCATCATTTGGGCTTGCCATTTTGAGGTGGTGCTGATCATCATAAAAAAAGAATCCTTGATTAAAAATCATCACACCGTACCTACGGAGAAAGCAAAAATGCCAGTGAATATGTTTATTTAAGTAATGAACTTTGGACACAACGGTTTTCAACTTTGTTCTCCAAAGTGTAATCGAGACCCCTTTCGATCCTTCTTCAATGAAAACCCCACAAAATATTGTTTATTCTATCTATCTATCTATTGCCTGACGCCGTGATCCCCGAAGGGGTGGCCACGAACGAACCGCCCCCATGCACCTCTGTCCCCAGTCAGTCGACGCCCCTCCCCCCAACCAGCACCGCCTTCATTCATGTAGTTCCTCACTCCATCCTTCCACCTCATATTCGGTCTACCTCTCCCCCTCTGTCCCTCCACCTCGCTCTCGTACACCCTCTTAGTCATTCTCTCGCCTTCCATACGTTCCATATGGCCGAACCATCTCAAGTTGTTCCTTTTCACACTTTCCAGCACATCTACCTCCACACCACACTTCCTTCTTACTTCCTCATTAGTCTGTCTATCCCTCCATGTAATTCCGCACGCACTCCTTAAGTAATTCATTTCCACTGCTCTCACTCTTGATCTGAGTCTCTCTTGTTTATTAAGTTGCATATTTTAAATTAGTGATACAAAAGTGATGAACAATGTGAAATTCAGCATTGTTTTCTAAAGTGTAAACATGACCTATTTAGAACCTTCCTGGCCCTTCTTAAGCAAAAATGCCAGGGAATATATTTTCTTAAGTTATGTATTTAGGATAAGTTATGTAAGGGCATCCACCAGTATAAGTTTCAATTTTTTTCTCCAAAGTGTAATTGAAACCCTCGTGAACCCTCCACAAGAACCCTTCTTAAATGGAAACCCAAAAATTTGTGTTTTCTTAAGTTGCATATTTCAATCTGTTAGTATATGGTAATAATCCATGTTAATTTCAGCCTTGTTCTCCAAAGTGTAAATGAAGGCTTCATTTTTGGGGGGTTTAGGGGTCTGCCCACTCTAAACCCCAGGAATGCTACACTTAAGAAATGGATTTTTTTCATTCACCTATTAATAGCAACAGCTTAAAACCATCAAACCTTTCGTTCCCAAAAGTATAAATGAACTCCAGTGGGCTCCCTAACTAATAGGTTATGTATGGACTATAGGCAAGTTAATGCTGTCACAAAGAACGATACATACCCACTGCCACGGATCGACGACTGCATTGATCAGATTGGTACAGCCACCTATATCAGCAAGATTGACTTAATGAAGGGATATTGGCAAGTAGCTCTCACCCCTAGAGCGAGGGAAATATCATGCTTTGTAGTCAATAATGAAGCCTTCTGCTGTAACGTAAATGCCCTCCGGCTTGAAAAACGCTCCAGCTTCATTCCAGCGCCTCATGAATTTGGTGACTGAAGGGGTACCTGGATGCGTTGTCTGCATCGATGATATTCTTACCTTTTCACAGTCAAGGGAGGAGCATCTTTACCAACTTAGATTGCTGTTCTTAAATCTTGCTGATGCCAATCTGGTGGTAAATCTTAAGAAATGCACCTTTGTACAAAGGAGTACAAAGGAAATCAAGCAACAACAGATCTAGTGACCCTTCTAGGTTGCTTGTCCTCCAAAACACTAAGGATCAAGTGTCCAAACAGTGGTTTAGAGTGGGTAAGGGAACATTGGAAAGGGAATTACTGCCCTGGAACTAATGTCCGTGGCAGGATTAGGAAGTTAGTAGGGGACAGATGGGTTAGTAACTGAGAGGGGGATAAAATAAAGTTATTCATTTACAAACGCAGTCAGTCGTGGGTTTGATGCGAGATATTTGTCTAAGCGGAGTTTAAATGAATCAACGGTGATGCAGTCTATAACGTTTCGGGGAAGCCCATTCCACAAGTTGACAACTTGATTGAAGAAGAAATTCTTAGATTCGTGTGAGTTAAAAGATTTACCAATAATTTTGCAACCGTTTCCCTGTGTGTAATTAGATTGGTCGATAGTGAAGTACTTACTACAGTTCATATTGTCGATGCCTTTGATTATTTTGAACACTTGAATTAAGTCACCTCTTAATCTGCACTGGGTTAAAGGAAATATATTTAATTCTCTAAGACGCTCTTCGTATGGTTTGTTCTTTAGGCTAGGTATCATTTTGGTAACTCTACGTTGAACTCGTTCTAGCTTGTTTATATCTTTTTGGTAATAAGGGCACCAGGATTGAACGCAGCATTCCAGAAGAGGGCGGACTAAGGAATTGTAAAGGGTTAGGATAACGTCTTTGGATTTATGCTCAAATGACCTGCCTATAAAGCCAATTATTTTGTTTGCCTTCTTAACAACTTCTGAACATTGTTGACTCGGTTTTAGGTTACTCGATATTGTTACTCCCAGATCGGTTTCTCTGTATACATTCTTAAGCTGAGTGCCATTCATCGAATAGTTTGCTTTCTCATTTAGGTATCCGATATGTAGTACTTTACAGTTATCCGCATTGAAACTCATTTGCCAAATTTTGAGATTGTACAGGTGAGACCCTCATCTATGTCGTTGATGTAAATTAGAAAGAGAATTGGTCCTAGTACCGATCCCTGGGGTACCCCGCTACTTACATTGGTCCATTTCGATGCCTTACCGTTTATGACTACTCTTTGCTTTCTGTCGCTGAGCCAATTTTCTATCCATTTCAACACACCGTCTTGTATTCCATGCGCTTTTAGTTTTAGCAGTAAACGTTTGTGGGGAACTTTGTCAAAGGCCTTTTGAAAATCAAGGTATATAATATCTACAGCTTTACTCTCATCGTAGAGGTTGAGGATATCGTGGAAGAAGTCTAAGAGGTTTGTTAAACAGGAACGTTTTTTTACGAAAGCCGTGTTGAGTATCTTTAAGTATGTTATTTTCCTCTAGGTGATTTACGAGTCTGTCTCGCATGACCGTTTCTAGCATTTTACATACAACTGAGGTTTAGCTAATTGGACGATAGTTACTGGGTAGGGATTTGTAAAGAGTACGGTCCAGTATCTGGGATATACGGTAGGTCAGGGGCAGGTTGCACCTCCTCAAGCAAAGGGAGAGTCTATTATAGAATTCCCAACTCCTAGCACTAAGAAACATATCCAAAGGTACCTAGGAACGATTGGTTATTATAGGCGTTTCATCTTAAACTTTTCTAGATTAACAGCTCCCCTGACAGATCTTCTCCGTAAGGATGTGAAGTTTGAGTGGTCCTCCGAATGTGAGGAGGCCTTTAATGCTACCAAATATATTTTTTTAAATTTTCCTGTACTCCGAGCTCCTGATTTTAACAGATCTTTTTCCCTAGCAGTGGATGCGAGCAATACCGGGGTTGGTGCAGTATTGCTACTGGAAGTCGACTGTGAAGTATTGCATCCTGTGTGCTCTTTTAGTAAAAAATTAAATTCTGCTCAACGTAACTATTCAGTCATTGAGAAGGAGCTGTTAGCATTAATTTTATCCCTTCAATACTTTGCTGTCTACAGTATGTGCAATCTGCCTCTGGTGCCATCACTGTGTATACTGACCATCACCCCTTAACATTTTTGCATAAGTTCCAAAATAAAAACCAATGACTGACCAGGTGGAGTTTGTTGCTGCAGGAATACTCCCTGGATGTTAAACATATTAAGGGGGTCCAGAACGTGCTTGCCGATTGCCTATCACGTATCTATTAAAGATTGCATTTGCCAGGTTGGCCTCATACAGCAGTAAGATTAACTTAATGAGAGGATTTGGGCAATTAGCTCTCCCTTGTAGCGAGGTAAATGTCATGCTTTGGTAGTGCGCTTTCAAGCCTTCAGCTGTGAGATAATGCCTTGCAGTTCGAATAACGCTCCAGCTACGTTCCGGCAATGTTCTGATGTGGTACCTGGAGACGATGCCTACTTTGGGTGATATCCTTATTATATCCTCATTATAATCTTGCTGTTGCCAATCTGGTGGTGAATCTAATTATGTATTATGTATATTATGTACTATACTCCTTAAACTCTTTTCTAGGGGGGAGGTCTGACATACGGAGCCCTGTATGTGTTTATTTAAGAGTTAGAGTTAAGAGTTGAAGGAGTGCCGAAATACCCGGGCGGCGAAGCAGACCAGCGAGCGTGGGAACCAGCTCGTCCGCATACCAGCAAACAAGCCTTCACACCTGCGTGCGTCATATGGGGGGGGGGGGGGGGAATTTGATGGGTGATTGACGTCATTACACAACCTGGCCCCTCCTTTCGGAACCTGCAAACTACTTCGATGACCCGACGCTATGACGATCATCCGATGCCATTGGACCACGCATCTGCTACGCAACTAGAGGAGCTGTGACTGGGGCGCGCACCATCTCCGCCTCCTGATTCATTCCTACACCATCATTGCATAGTATATAAGACCCGAGTAGTGGGCATTCAAATCAGTCACATTTGGAGTTGGGAAGGTGAACAAGCAGCTGGAGGAAGACCGGGGTGAAGTATTATAATGGGATTGTGACTGTCAGTCAGATTATATAAGTGTGTGTTAAGTGTGTTCGGTGTAAACACTTATGTTCGTTAGTGAGATATGTGATTGGGAATTAACGTTAATGCTACTATTATGTACTTAACTATTTTAGTTGACTGACTTGTGGACTAAAGCAACTCTTTAAGTAATTGGGTTATGATAAAAGTAACACTATTGTTTTATATTAATACTTACGAGTTCTTTCATTTTCTTTTAATTAAGCTTACATTGCTGGTAAGAACAAGAACGGTGATACTATTGTCTCATATTAGTAATATCGCCTTAGACTAACAGGGCTGTATTAATGTTACTTCTAGTGATTTCCTAAGCTGAAGAAAATTCTTTTAGCTTCAAAATATTAGTTTTGATTTTCATATTATTTGAGTGAGACCTGAATCGAATCTATGAAGCGATCCTGTAACTTAATTTACTCAATGTTACGTGGTTAACCCTGCTCAGGTAATGTTCCAGAAGTGTAACAAAATTAGCAATGTGGCCCCATATGGGGACCGGCACTTTAAACGGCTCTCACCCGAAAACTGATTGATGGATTTAAATATCTTGTTACCAATAGAAACTACAATTAATGCTTAATATTATGTTGAAAGCAAATTACACTGAAGTATAATATTAAGTCATATACCGGTATATATATATATAAAAAAAAAAAAAAAGTAGTGAAAAAATTGGTCAACAAAAGTGAGGCATATCTCACACATTACATAAGCTGGATTAATTTGGTTGCAGGGCTGTGGAGGGTATGGCTGAGGGTCTAGGGTGACAACAAGGCAGAACTCTGGGGCTAAAAAAAAAGTTCGATAGGAAGGGGAAATTTGTAGTACACATTTGGGATTATGGACCCCATATGGTGACCGGACAGGTTGGTACAGGAAAGGGAGGAGAGAGAGCGGCGGCTCACACCCTCTCCCAGTTGTAGGACGATGCGGACTGACTGCTCGTCTTCAAAACTTCTTGCCATCGGCCTCCGGCCGTGAAATATTCGCGAAAAACCTGTTTTACGCATATTTTTTGGCCCAGACGGGGCCAACATGCCTGAGCAGGGTTAAGAGAATACATTTATCTAATTTATTAAATATATATCTAACATTTTATGTGACTTTGATATTAATCCTGATAATAATAATATAATACTATTAACGTAAGACAAGAACCAAGAATAATAACTACATTAAATATAAATAAAAGGACATGATATAAGAAAACTATCTATTAATTTCAAAAAGGGTAAGAGACAGAAATATTCTTACCTTAATATTTATCTTTCAAGACTTGATAATTATATAATTAATAGTCCTTTAGATATAACTTATTCGGTTCATAACCATAGCCTACTAAGCTTCGGTTAAATAATAATTCTTTATAAATACTACATGACTTTAATTAGTTTCAGTATGTTTCCATAATTAAAGAGTATCAGTCAATAAAGGATACCAAGTCCTAAGATCCAAAAGGAAAGGAAGCAACAACAGGAAATAATTGTATTAGATTTTACTTTCGTTTTGCCTTCAGCTGACTGATACCTTTATATATATCTTTGTGCTATCTAGTTTCATCAAGTTAACCACTTGAGGATCAAGATACGTAACAATATACTGTATATATATATATATATATATATATATATATATATATATATATATATATATATATACAGTATATACTGTATATGCTGCATATAAACTGGTGTTTGTGAATACTTGATGTTTAATAACCCTTAACCAACGGCGCACGACATCTGTCGAGTTAAATATATTTGGACTATGTGGCGGTGCACGACATCTGTCGAGTGCCATTTTTAGCACGTAATGTTGCTGAGAGAGAGAGCTGAGCGGTGGGACGAGCGTAGTAACCTTATGACCGCTCCCCACGACCACCGTGGATGTACTGAACTGTATTCTACCTTCCTCCCCCTCCTCTCACTCGCTACACAGGGAATTATGTACGGAAATTACCTTATTTTAGGTTTTTTGCACTCGTGTTGCACGATCGTTGCAAGAGAACCAGTGGTCGTACAAGGATGGTTCAGGTGTCATTGGAAAGCTCTGTTTACGCCCTTTCAGGGATATATACTTGTTTTACGCTCTGGGTCTTGTTTATGCATGAAAATGAGCACGGAAACAACCCTATTTAGGGTAAAAAAAAAACGCTGGGCGGCACAGTGTAAAATACCCTACCACCCACTCTTTGTGTGTTAAGTTCACAGATATTGGAGATACATTAGTCTAATATGCTTGCATCTATACTGAAGTACGTTTTATTTATAGTCCAACTCTTTAATAATATGACTATCACAGGGAACAATAATTATTCTATAGTCCGAAGTCACTTAATTGCAATATGGTCATGACGAGTGTTCGTATTCTCAGTTACCTCATACTATTAAATATCTTAAAGTTACATTGGTACCAGAGTGTCCAATCGTAAGCGAAAGATAACAAATAAGGGATTATTAAGGACAGTATTTATGTGTATTGTTTTCCTGAAGGGCAAAATACTTGTGAGAAATAAAAATTACTCTAAAATTAGAGACACACTATGGTATTATTATATTGGTGACTTTCCAGGTGTTGAAGGGGGATTTAATGAATGTTCACTTTATATTGGTGATGAGGATTTATGTCTAATTGTCTCATGGGGGCTATTATTGCCCGGTCTCACACCACAGGCTTTAACCACTTCCCTGCTGTAACCGTCACCCGACGGACAGGTTTTTCCAGTTATTTTGTAGTCTGGGAGCGAGGCCAGCTATTACAGACAGCGCAGGAGGGCCTTATCCAGAGCCCATGGAGTCTGGGCTCATACTGATGTGTGACAGAGAGTTCCCTCACACATAATTATGCAGCATCACTAGTGAAAACAGCTCAAGATTTCTCATGTTTAGATACTTTGCCCTTCGTTTGCAAGATCGTTGCCAGAAAACCAGACGTTGTACAGAGATGATTCAGGGATCATTTGCATGCCCTATTATCGTACTCTCTCGGATAGATAATTGTATTATGCTCTGGCTTTTGTTTATGCAAGAAAATGAGCAGGGAATGAAGGTAATTTTGGGCAAGTAGGCCCACTCGTACAGGGTTACAGTAGGCAGACGTGATTCTCTTCTCAGTACAGCTCCTCTTCTTGCCAGGTCTCATACCAAAGGCTTTAAAGTAGGTAGAGGTGAATCGTTTCTCTGGTGATGGCGGTCTCATACACGACGTGTGAGTGAGGAGCCTCACAGGTAACACAGGTGTTGGTTTCACATACACGACTGGTGAGCAATTTGCCCCGCAGAGTGACAGTCTCACGACCATGCTTGTGCCAGTCTCACACTTGGCAGTGACTATACAAAGAGAGGTGTCATTTTTATACTGATTGCTATCAACCCTTCTGGATTATTAAGCCAGCACTCTGCAAGTCAAGTAAAGCGTCAGCACTAGATCCTCTTTTCGAGTACTCTAGTCTCTTGGGTAATGATTGCTTTGTTGTTGATCATAGTGTTTCATTCGTCCGTGTTGCCCTGGTTGATGGTGTTGAGAGCTAGAAAGGCCTATTTTGGTTCTGCCATTACTCTGGTGGTGGTAGGAGTCATCTCTTTTTGGCGGTAGCTTGCGCAGAGGCTGTTCCACACGTGAAAGGCGCTCTAGGCCTCTGTCATGGTGGCATCTATGTCCTGGTGTGGTTGCTGGGATGGAAGTCACTGAGACTATTTTTAATGTTGGCATTACAGTTTGTAATTTTGTTAGATATGTATTATTTCCATGTCGTTCTCTCCCTCACGGTTAGCTATTCCTACTCTCTCGATGCCTTTCACTTTACAATCCTTACCTTCCTCTTATTAGCAAATTCTATGTTAATATCGAGCTCTGTTGAATACTGACTAAAAGATGCAAAATCTATAATTCTATTCAACTCTGTGTAACTAATTATACTCTTTTTCTACAAAGCCCCTCATGTGTAAAGTGTAGACCTCCTGAATTTCATGGCTATCTTCTGCTTTATATATTTATTTGACTTTAATCTCGACCTTCAAATCGACTGACAACTTTTACCAAGTAAGTAAGAATTTGAGATTTGACCTCAGTAGAGGCAGCTGCTGCTATTGTACAGTAGTTATCATATCTCTCATTATTATTAGGGGTTCGAGCCTAGGCGAGGAACCCCATTGTAAACGTTATATCTTTTTATTCTTCCAAATTATGTTTGTACACCGTTTTTTACGCAATAACTCCTGAACCGCTTGTCGGATATGGATTAAACTTTCACACAAGGTGTGTTTGTATATTGGGCAACTTTTGATATACTAAACATCCATGGTAGCCGGTTTCCCGAAAATGTTCAGACTTAAATACTGTCTCTCCCACTCACAGGAAATTATTGGGTTTTGGTATGTGCCATGGACTCACTACTAATGCTCCACAAATGTTATAGAAAAGGTTTTTCTTTGCATATATTTTGTTTCGGCAATCTTGAAAACAACTCGAAAACAACTTAAAAATCCTTATTTTGAAAACTGCATGGATGATCAAAGCCATTTTTGGGTAGTTGGGTTAGCCTCGCAATTCCGAACGTTTTGGTGCCAACATAATAGAAATTGGTGGAATAGTTTGGCCACAGCATTGACAAACTGTCTATTCAGAAATGTGTATAAAGACATAACTGTATCCCACACAACATTTCCAGTTATCTGTCTCTGCTTCCCCGAATCCCCTAGTTTTGCTAAATAATCCTTAGCCTCATCATTCAGATCCATGCAATTTTTGTACTTTAACTCTCTCAAAAATGTTTGAGTCCCTACGAATTCCACCATTTATTTAGCCAACCTACCTATACATACACAAAAATACCAAATAATAATGATGATTCAAAACACATTTTGGTGAATACCAGAATAGTGGCTAAAGTATTTACAAATAATTACTTTGCCAAATGCTTACTTTAATAACAATGATCTGGACCTTCAAAGCTTTGACAATTTCCTGTGTGACTTACCCTATGGTCTGAGCCATAGTTCAGTGCACTGGCCAACTGTGACCAAGTCAGAGCTAACTTCCACAATGCATTATAACATTGGACAGACAACAATATAGCACTAAATCATACAGAAACCACAACAAAAAAGGAAAATATTATATTATGCAAATAATTAAAATCTATCTATCTGTCTATTGCCTGACGCCGTGATCTCCGAAGGGGTGGCCACGAACGAATCGCCCCATGCACCTCTGTCCCCAGTCAGTCGACGCCCCTCCCCCCAACCAGCACCGCCTTCGTTCATATACTTCCTCACTCCATCCTTCCACCTCTCTTTCGGTCTACCTCTCCCTCTCTGTCCCTCCACCTCGCTCTCGTACACCCTCTTAGCCATTCTCTCGCTTTCCATATGGCCGAACCATCTCAAGTGGTTCCTTTTCACACTTTCCAGCACATCTACCTCCACACCACCCCTCCTTCTTACTTCCTCATTAGTCTGTCTATCCCTCCATGTAACTCCGCACGCACTTCTTAAGTAATTCATTTCCACTGCTCTCACTCTTGGTCTGAGTCTCTCAACCAACGTCCATGCTTCGCTTCCGTAAGTCAGTGTCGGGATTACCAAACTGTCATGCAAGGACTTCTTCACTTCCATACTGACCACCCTATTTCTTGTTACTGCTTTCAGCGTTCCTACAACCCTCTTCCCCTGTTGTACCCTCTCCCGCACTTCTTCATCCATAGTCCCATCTTTACTCAACACACTGCCCAGATACTTAAAAGAATTGGCGATCTCCATAGCCTGACCATTCAGCTTCACCTCATACTCTGTGACTTCATCCCTTTCGAAGACCATAACCTTGCTCTTCCCCGCATTTACCTTCAAATTCCGTTTTTCGCACACTGTTCCAATCTCATTTACCAGACCCTGCAACTACCATTCATTATCACTCATCAGAATTGTATCATCCGCAAACAGCAGTATAGGTAGCTTCCGCTCAATTCCCTCCCTTTTCAGCGATACAGCGATAATTAAAATGTATTATGATTTAATGACAATAAGGGTTGTTTCGTATCTGGCAAAAGTATCAACATTTAAACACTAGCGATTTTTCTAAATTTAATCCTATTTATTCTATTAAAATAGACATCTATAACTATTTAAATGTAATACAACCATAGACAGTGTTATTTCATATTATTTGAAAATTATATATGACGGTCGTTCCTTTAACCCTTAACTGTCGGCACGCAACTTATGTCGTGTGAAATAAATTTGGACTATGTGGCGGTTCACAACTTATGTCGAGCGCCATTTTCACCACGTAATGTTGCTGAGAGAGAGAGCTGAGTGGTGTGAGGAGTGTAGCAACTCTATGACCGTCACCCACCACCACGGTGGACCAACTGAACTGTATTCTAAGTTCCTCCCCCTCTCCTCACTCAGTGGCGTATCTAGGGTGGGGCA
Source organism: Lithodes maja (assembly GCA_037953745.1). Classification (NCBI taxonomy): domain Eukaryota; kingdom Metazoa; phylum Arthropoda; class Malacostraca; order Decapoda; family Lithodidae; genus Lithodes; species Lithodes maja. The sequence continues at coordinate 26,038 of JBAKBP010014953.1, forward strand.
GGCAGAGCACGTGCCCTGGGCACCACTTGAAGGGGCCGCCAAATGATCCTCAAGTAAACCTTATATTTAATAATTTAACTATAGTGCAAATATAATATCAAGTATTATGCCTAAATACCTATCCATTTGTCATTAACCCCTTCAGACTCATATGATGCAGAGGTTGCCAGATTAGCAATACAAAATAGAGTTCTCTCACTCTTATAATTACCTCTCCAAAATTAGTTTTCTGCCCACAACTAACTCAAAGACAACTGCAGAGATTGAAGTAACTAAACTAAAGGTTTCTAAATACCCCTGATGGTAACAAAGGCTTTAAAGTATCCCTAATCGGCTCAAAATCGCGTCATATGTCGGAGAGGGTTAATATAATATGATGAAACGCCATAGCGGTTTCTTATTATGATGTACAGTTACTACAGTAATCACAGTAGGCTATATATATTTTAATTAAAATTTAGCCTTTTAGGCAACGAATTCCTGCAAGCCATTGCCTAAACACATTAATAGTTAAGTTACCCCTCTAAATATTTTCTGGGTGGTTTTCTTTCGTTACCGGTACTATATTTTATGCAATGTTGAATGGTGTATATATTTATTGATATTCTGGATTATTTCTCATTTGACTGATTAGTTAATAGTAAAATATTGTTAATACTTACTATATAAGAGACCCACAAGAAAATTAGGATATAGGCTATGTATAACTTTAGCATTCTCGAATGCTAGCGAACGTTCATTGTTGACAAACACTCGAGCCACCAGGCTACCCAGGCCTGGGACAGGCAAAGCAAGGATCCAGAGTCTCGGAGGTACGAAATATATGTATTCATCACTCCATACTATAATACTCAATTTAATTTTATCTGACAGTAAATTGAATACCTTAGCAACTGAGTTCTCGATATGTAATAGACATAAATGTCATTACTGTGTTTCTGCATCATATAAATACAACATTTTCACAATCAAAGCGTATTTGCTAACAAATATTCGCAACAGCTGATTAATCAGAGATGAATACATTGTAAATTTGCAATTTACCGTCAGCTGGAATGAAACTGACTATAGTCTATAGTATTAGTTTAGGCCATGTAGGCGACGTCCTAGTTATTACATGATGGCTTCATGGCAACTAGGCCTATTAGACGATTAGGCCTATATTAATCTTTAGAAGGATCTCAGGCAGCTCAAAGGATCATTGAGATAGTTTGTGTTCTTGTAATGGTTAGAGATCCTTCCTACACTTAGTAAAATCATCTATTCTAATAGTTGTCAGAGTATGGGTTAACTATAGCATAATGATAATCAGATGATAAAGGTAAATTTGACCGTATCTTCAATATGGTAGATTATAATCTACCATATTGAAGATACGGAAATTTATACTTTTATGATTTATCATCTGATTTTGGCATCAAATCAAGGGTTTTCCTATAGATTTAGGTGAGATTATTTGGATGTTGCTTAGGCTAAAATCTAAACACTTAAAATTTAGCTTAAAGGTTTAGACGTGGTTTAGAATGTAATTTTCCTTATTTCAGAGCATTAATTGTGTAAGATCATGAAACCGTTCCTAGCGAAGAAGGAAAGAGGTTTTACCTTATTTCTTTAGAAAATTGTTTTATTACTTAGGCTAAATACTTTTAGAATTTAGCTTCTAAGCTTAGACTTGGTTTAGAGTGCCATTTTCATTATTTCAGAGCATTGTGTAAGAAGATCACGAAACTATTCCTCATGAAGAAAGAAAGTGGTTTTACCTTTACTTCTTGCTTTATTGCTTAAGCTAAATAGGGGCCTACATTTATAATTTATTATATAGGTTTAGACGTGGTTTAGAGTGCCAATTTAAATATTTCAGAGCATTGTGTAAGATGTAGAAAGAGAAGAAACTGAACAAAAACTGACTTTGAGGAATCATAGACCAATTTGCACCAGTAAAAGCAAGGAAGGTGCAGTTGTAATTTTCATTTACAGTAGATGTCAGAATCTTATTTATTACTGTAATTATGTACTGTAGTGCAATAATGTTTTAATGAAATTATTATTATTAACGAGATTGACTTATTCTATTATTTATCCTGATAATATGGATTTATGTAATCTAAAAGATAGGTGTCAGATGTTTGAACAGGGGCTTAAACAAATGTAAACTACAATCCAAACTCAAAATAAGCATCATTAACCTAACACAAAACAATGAACCAAACCTAACACACACACACACACACACACACACATATATATATATATATATATATATATATATATATATGTATGTATGTATATCATTATTTAGTGTTTCAATTACCTAAAAATAGCTCTGAATATGGCTTTAAAATGTTCCTAGAATTGCTCATATTTCAAAAAAAATATCGGGGGGGGGGGGGGGGGGGCTTACAGCGCCCCCCCGAACCCCCCAGCTGGAGAGGCTCGCTGCGATTGCCCCCCACCCCAGGGGGCGCAATTCTAGTTCTTGCCCTAGGCGCTATTTACCATAGATACGCCCCTGTGGACCTCACTCGCTACACAGGGAATTATGTAGGGAAATTACCTAATTACAGGGTTTTTGCATTTGTGTTGCACGATCGTTGCAAGAGAACCAGTGGTCGTACAAGGATGGTTCGGGTGTCATTGGAAAGCTCTGTTTACGCTCTTTCAGGGATAGATACATGTTTTACGCTCTGGGTCTTATTTAGGCATGAAAATGATCACGTAAACAACCCTATTTAGGGTAAAACAAAAACGCTGGGCGCTACGTTCAAATAGACCACCTAGCCCGCTAAATAAGGGTTAAACCATCGACCATTTCTATTCTCAAAACATATAGGCTAGGTACGAATTTAGCAGTTCTATATTTTAATTGCTGATAGTTGATAGATTGATTGCCTTTATTAATTAAGAATTCCATACATCATGATGTATACAGAACATTGGCAAATTTGCAAAATGCACCCCAATACAACATTATCACTCCCACAACGATAACGATATTCATTATTTTGTAAAGTACAAAATCAATTAGGCCTATATTTGCTAATTCTTCTGAAGTGCGCCTTCTTTCAACCCCCTCCCCCCACCCACCCCCTACAACCCATGTTTTAATATTTGTATTAGACTAACTTGACTTATCTAACCTAACCTAACCTAGTAGGCTAAATTATGACACCCTACTGGGGGTGCGCCACATTTCCTACACCATGTATAGTTGTATACTGCATATTTCCTACACGTCACATATCCTACAAATGTATCAGTTCTTAGAGTAATGACATATTTCCTACACATATACTGCATATCTCCTACACAGTTTTTAGTGTAGTGACATATTTTCTACAGAGACACAGCATATCACCTACACACACAAATCTATACGGTCACATTTCCTACACTGCCGTGTATGCGGGGAGGAGCCTCTGTCTGTACTCGACCAATTACAGAATGGATCATACACATTGACCCAATACATCAATGCTATCGTTTACACTTTTGATAGCTCTGTTTCAGCATTCCAACTTCCTGCAGAGAGTTCTGATGAGAGTGGGGATGAGCAGCAGGGCCCTAACAACAAGGGGAGGTGTGGCAGAGTGGTCTTGCCACTGGACTGGTAATCCAATGGACCCGGGTTCGAATCCCAATATGTCAATGGGAAGATATTATTGGGATGGAATTTGTGCTGTACCTAGTTTCAGTGCATTACCACAGCACACCGAAATGCCAAAACAAAATACCCTCATTGTTCCCTGATTAAATAGCACTGTATGAATATTCCCATATTCAAAATGTGCTACAGGGGGGCAATGCCTAGTGAGTTAATTGCTCAATAGGTGGCGTTCTGAGAGTGAGGGTCCGAGCCTAGGGAGTGAGACTGTGAAGCGCGGAGGCGAAACAGCTTCAGAGATGGAGTTGGGTTCGAGCCGTGAATAGGTGCTTCGCATGTCTCACTCCCTAGACTGGAACAAGACCTCACGGGCCTCACCGTGTTCAGCGGTAGAGTGTAAAGGCTATCAGCCTATGCCCGAGAGGGAGTAGTTGGAATATAGAAAAAAAAACAAAAAAAAAACAAGGAAGATGGTGCACAAGATCTTCCTCATAAATTTCAGTGCAGCATCTAGCTAAGGCTGTTGCTAACCATTATGTAACACCTACTAACCTTTACCAAATGCTACTAACCTTAACCTAACAGCTACTAACCTTAACCTAACAGATACTAACCTATACATTATAACAAACACAAAATATAGGCAGATATATTACGGCCGATAATCAAATTGTTGTATTTGGTAATATATACAGTTTCGCAAACACAACTCTTACCGAAACTTTACAAAGTAAAACCGAGAGGAATAAAGCTCTCGCACCCGAGATGAGAGTGTATATTGCCCTACGTATTTGGCAACAGGCAAAATGCAACTGTGCAATGCTGACGATGTTGGTGTATCGCAGCCAACCGTAAGCCGTGTGATTATGGAAGTATTAGATGCTTTCTTGTAACCAAACCTATATGCAAGGTTCGTCAACTATCGCCCGCTATGTTTACACTATTTGTATGCTCGTGATCACGTACCTGCCTATTTTGACTACCGTGGGATACAATAATAGGCTGAGGGGGGGGCAAATCCCCCATGGCTTATTTTCATCATATATATTGACAGCAAGGGGCAAATAATAGAGAAGAAAAAACCTGACTAATGGCGACGTGTGGGGCGAATATCGGTACAGTTGGTGCAAAATGTTGTGTTCTTTTTTTATGCATACAATAATTGTTCCGGAAATTAAAACCTATATGAATAGGTTAGCCTTTAGGGTAGGCCTATCTCACAATTGGTTTGCTTGGCTTAAATTTGCTGGACAATATGTATAATAATATGACTTAGCAATGTGTTACCGATGATGGGAGTATGAAGAACGAAGTACGGAAGAGTGTACAACAGGGGAGAGGGTTGTAGGAACGTTGAAAGCAGTAACAAGGAATAGGTAATCAGCATGGAAGTACAGAAGTCCTTGCATGATAGTGTGGTGATCCTGACATTGATGCACGGGAGTGAAGCATGGATGTTTTTGGAGAGAACCAAATTACTAGTGATAGGGGTGGAAATGAATTAATTGAAATGTGCGTGTGGAGTTACATGGAAGGATAGACAGACGAATGAGGTAGTACCAGAGCGGTGTGGTGTGGATGTGGATGGGCTGGAATGTGTGAAAAAGAACACCTTGAAGTGGTTCAGACATGTGGATCAAATGGGAAGCGAAAGAATGCCTAAAAGAGTGTACGAGAGTGATGTGGAAGGATTAAGTTGAGAGGTATATGTGTGAAAGCGGTGCTGAATGGGCGGCGGCTGACTGGAGATAGAGGTGCTTGGGGCGATTCATTCATGACCAACCCTTCGGGGATCATGGTGTCTGGCACTATATATATATATATAATTATATATATATATTGTGACGCACCCAGTGCGTGGCAACTTAACCTGATTGTACTCCTTGGTACTCCACTGTATCGACACGGTGCGGGGCCGTGTACCGTGTTCGCTGCTTATATTGAGTGTGACAACGTATAACTATGTTCTTTGTATCTCTGCAAAGGTCTCGTCATTTGCTAACCAGTGGTGGGTTTTGTTTTAAGCCATGTCGAGACCTTCCATTTAATATGTAGTATCAATAGAGAAGTTGATAGATGAGATGATAGGAATTCAGAGAGAGAGAGTGAGTTAGACTTCAGAGCGAGAGGGTAGCAATGGTTGCCAGACGTATGGACCGGTTGGCAGCCCTGCGCTTATAGCTAGGTGCGACAGGGTTGGTAGTACATTGCCGCCTGCATATGCTGCCGGGCTGCCCATGTTGTCGTACTGCACATTGCATGGAGGCTCGCTGTGTGTTCCATGATCAGGTTGCCTAGAACCTTTGAGATTCTAACATCCCTTGCCCTCTCTCCCAATTTCTCACGGTTGCACTCTTTCTCTCTGACGACATTACTCTCATTTCATTCTTCTCTCTATTTAAATGCATACCCTTCCCTTGAGGTCCTAAAGGAGTTTCAGCACTCACCTCTCGTATTACTCTTAGGACAAGCATATATTTACATGTATTAGATTTAAGGGGTTAATGTGAACAGCGATCTTCTTGATGAGGATAGTTGGTGAACGTTCTACATGTTCACGAGTTATATGCCCAGCTCATCATCCAATTTGTGACTAGACTAGTGCCATGTGTAAGAGCCCGACCATGCCCAGGAGTTGTCTGTAGAGGGGTGAGGACTTAGCCTTGATTTGCCTACCGAGCCAGGAGCGAGTGTAGTACCAGAGACTACAGCTCGCTCGTAGTGCCGGTATACTAGAGTAACGTAATTTATCTGTCCTTGTGTTCTCTGCAGTCTTTTCCTGGGTTCTCGCTTTCGGTGCTGGGACTCGTTGTTCCTGTGACTTGGCCTGCTAGCTAGAACACATGGGGATGATGAGTGGGTGATATCTTTATTTTACTATGCATTGCAGCTCTCTTTAAGTTTATGTATATAACACTTTACAATACACATTACTCACACACAAGACAACACTATTAATACTTTCATGTATCAATTAACTGCACTGTCGTTTTGCTGCTGTGTCCAGAGTTCCGTTGCGTAGGGCGCATACAGACTCAGAGGGGAGACAGAGTGAGAGAAGCGAAGTAGCCTATGCGGTAGTAGGCTACCGGCGCAGTACTGTTGCCTGCAACCTTTTAGTTATTCCAAGTATAGATTCATTATTACAATAAGTGACTACTATTTATGTTCCTTCCATGTGTATTATTAGGTATCTACTGGATCATGAACATCTTGTATGCTACATGCTAGTGCATGTTAGTAGGGGACAGTTATTCTAGTGCACGCGCTTTCAAGTAGGCGTGTACATTTGTCATTTAGCTTTTCACTGTCATACCTTTAGCCTGCTTCTATTCTACATTATTAGAGGCTTAATATTAACGTAGTTTCTTGAGTATTGCATTTCTTTATTAATAACGTAACCTATAAATGTCTGAGGGAGTTTAGCCTCATAGCCTACCCCTGTTGTACACTTTCGCCGAGTTAAGGTACCTCGTTACCATAGACGATAACTCTGTAGGGCGTTGGTGCTTTTGTTGTCTGGAGCATATAGTATTTGGGACTGGAATCGAGCGTGTCGTTGTCACATAAGCCATTTCTGTCCTACGATCAAGAATCCCGAATATGTATTGCCGATCCAGCCGTAACAAAATGGCGACCTTGCACAAGATTCAGTAGTATCCTATCACATGTTTTTTGGAGAACTATTCTATGCTACCTAGTAGAGCTGGCTAGAATTTTCTTGCATATTGGAGGAATTTTTATTGTGTCATTATTGTATTGGTGGACTTGCAGATTGTTTCGTTAGGTGTCTAGAGTAGAGTCATTCAAGCATCTTTAACATTTTGTGAGTCGAGACTGCAATTAGTAATAAGCACTTCTTTTTTTTTATGAACAGCAATTGTATAACCAGCACTATGTCTAATGACTCATCATTTACGGGGGAGGATAACACGGTACAGCCTAGTAACCAGCAAGTACAACAGATGTTTAGGGAGGGGAGTGTTATAAGTGGAGAGAGGGATGCCCGGGCATTTTTGCAGACCCCTTTGACCGAACAGCGCCTGCAGGCTATTGATTGTTACGGTCTTCGCTGTTTAGCCACGGTTTTGGGGCGGGACTGTCCTGACAGTTGGCCCAAGAAGAATTTGGTGGCATGTTTGTTGGGTGATGGCGATGGGGCGGTGGGTGGAGTGGGGTCTTGGGGGTTCCCTCCAAGCCTCCATTCCACTCTACCCCTGAGCTGGGCCCTCAGCCAGCGAGTCTTAGCACGATGCAGCAGGAGGGTTCTCAAGGGCAAGCTGGCTTACCCGTAAACACGTCTCGGTGTGGATCCCCCATTTTGTGCTCTCCCCCCCCAGGCCTGTCTCCTGAGATGTTATTTCAGCTAGAACTAGCTAAGTTTAAGCTGCAGGAGACTCAGATACAGATACAACAGGCTAGTATAGAACGCATAGAGGTTGCTAGAATCCAAGCCAATCAGGATGCAACCAGGTACCAGGCTGAAATGGATGTCGAGAAGTCTAGAGTAGAGACCGCGGGGCGTCGTCTCGGTGGTGGGCACCGGGTTACAGACTCACTTTCGCATTTAATTAAGTTGGTACCCGCATTTGATGAGACAGCAGTGACTGAGTTTTTTGCTCGTTTCGAAAAGAAGTGTCGTGAGTATGACTGGCCGGAGGTTAAATGGGCAGCATTAGTTTCATCACGTCTAGTGGGTAAGGGGTTGAAAGCCTACGATGCACTGTCACTGGACGAGAGTGTAGTGTATGGACTGGTGAAGGAGGCTGTGCTCCGGGCCTACGAACTGCAACCCGAAACTTATAGATTGAAGTTCCGTGGCGTGAATAAGAAGAGCGACGTCAGTTTTATGGAGCACGCACGGGACTTAACAGATGCAGGTAATAACTGGTTTCGGTCCGAGCATGCAGAGTCGGCTGAGGAAATTAAGCAACTTTTCTATCTGGAACAGTTTTACAAATGCACTGGAACCGATCTAACGCTGAACATTAAGGAAAAATGTCCCAAGACAGTAGAGGAGGCTGCCAAGATGGCAGACCTCAGATTATCATTGATTCGTGGTTGCGGTGCCGCTCAGAGGGCTGAGTCAGGGCAGAAGGGGCGCTATACCCCACCCACCAGAGTTTTCGATAATAACACATCTTATGACACACATAACCACACTAAATGCATTGCACCTAATAACACCTACAAACACAAGCCTCTCCCGTTTACTAAAGGTCAGGCCCCTTCTTCGCCCGCACAAGGGAAGAAGCCCATTGGGGATGTGAAATGTTACAAATGTCAGAAGCTAGGCCATTATTCACGTGAGTGCCCTAGTAACACTCCCGCTAAGCCGGTGTCATTGGTTCACAGTATCGGTGTGTCTCTGAAGGCTGCAGCAACTGCCCGGGGTAGGTTGTCAGCAGCTGAGGCACACGCGGTAAAGAAGCGTACGGAAGGCTCGACACCTGTCCGGGACACTTTCTGTGACCATCGGGGACACGGGTTTGTGAGCTGGGGGAGTGAACTACGGAGGGTTGACTTGCTGAGGGATACGGGGGCTTCGCAAACTTTGTTGAGGAACTTCACAGGGAAACCGATAAATGCGGCCAGAGTTGTTGTGGTGCAGGGTATAAATGCTACGAGGTCATACCCACTTGTGAGGTTGGAGTTGAGAGTGGGAGAGGTGTGCAGGGAGCTGGATGTAGGGATCGTTGAGTGTTTGCCAGTTGAGGGCGTCGACCTTCTTCTCGGCAACGACTTTGCGGTGCCCACTTCCGGGACTCCACCCTTAGTCGTTGCCGAGAGGGCGGCCGACGTGGATGGTGAGAATCGGGAATGGGTTGGGAGGTGCCAACAGGATGAGATGGCCTGTGTGGTAACCCGATCTCGCTCTGCGGCTCCTGCACAGCCTAGCACTCAACCTCGGGGACAGTGGAGGAAGGATCAGGAGAAGGTTGCTAAGGGCAGGAAAAGGGACATTGATTCTGCTGCACTTCTCGGTGATTCGGTACTTGGACCTATAATAAACACGGGAGTTGACTCTGGCCCAGATATGATGTGTAACAAGGCAGAGTTGGGTAAGACTTCGCGTGAGGCAAGAGCTGTAGCGAGAGCCACTAAGGCAGTAGAGCCTACTAGCCGGGGTAATGTCTTATTACAAAACCATCTTGATGCATTGACGCCCAGGGACATTAGTGAGCAGCAGCTGCAAGACGCTAGCCTAGCTCGTTATAGCAATGGTGCCATAGAGTTGGAGGAAGATGGGGATGCGAAGCCGGGAGATTTCTTTAGGCTCAACAGGATATTGTACCGCAGATTTCTAGACCCCAAATCGAAGTGGGAGGGCGGTGCGAGGGTAGTAGACCAGGTGGTTGTTCCAAATAAGTATAGAGAGTCCTTATTGTGTCTGGCGCATGATGTGCCGGTGGCGGGTCATTTGGGGGTAACAAAAACATTGGCGGCATTGGGCAGGTTTTTCTGGTGGCCTGGGGTCAAGGCTGATGTCTGTGCATGGGTGGCTGGGTGTGCGACCTGCCAGACAACGGGGAAGCCTAACCAGACCATCCCGAAGGCACCTTTGTTTCCCATACCTGTCACCGGGCCTCCGTTAAGCAAAGTTGTAGTAGATTTGGTTGGCCCTTTCCCGCCTACTAGTAGTGGCAATAAATTCCTGTTGACAATCATGGATGTGGCTACGAGATACCCGGACGCATACCCCATGAGAAACGGCTCGGCAAAGGCAGTTGTTAAAAACTTATTATTGTTCTGTTCCCGTTATGGATTTCCACGTGAGGTGCAGTCAGACCAGGGGAGCAATTTTACATCCAAATTGTTCAAGCAAACCCTTCAGTTGCACGGTATATGTTCTGTAGTGTCGTCAGCCTACCATCCCGAGAGTCAGGGAGTCTTGGAGCGGTGGCACTCGACCCTGAAGAGTATGCTACGCTGTTACTGTGCAGAACATGACACTGATTGGGATTTGGGTCTGCCGTATGTTCTGTTCGCTGCACGTGAAGTCCCAGGAGAGAGCCTGGGGTTCAGTCCAAATCAACTAGTCTTTGGCCATAATGTGAGAGGACCTTTAAGTATGGTGAAAGAGATCTGGGAGGGCGAAGAGAAGCCGGGGTCTGTACTTAAATATATCCTTGAGAGCCGGGAGAGACTTATAGGTTGCATGGCAGCGGCAGGTAATAACTTGGTTAATGCACAGGCGGTTATGAAGCACCAGTATGACGCCAAGGTGAAGCTTCGGGAGTTTTCGGTGGGTCAGGAGGTAATGTTGCTTTTACCTTTGCCTGGACACCCCCTTTCTGCCAAGTTTATTGGGCCGTATGTGGTGGCTAAGAAACTGTCCGACCTTGATTATCTCGTTGCAACACCTGACCGTAGAAAAAAAAATCAGTTATGTCATGTTAACCTCATGAAAGAGTATGTGAGACGCCCCTCAGAGCCTCTCACTGTCCCTGTGCTGGCCTGCAGCGGCCAGGGTGGAGAAGGAGGTGGGGACAGTCATGCTGCTGAGGAGGATAGCTGGGACTGTGTCATTTCCGCGGAACAGTGGGCGGGGAATACTGAACAAGAGGCTAGGCAAGCTGTAAGTCACCTGCCTGAGCACCAGGGTGCTGCTGTCCTAGGCCTGTTCAGGTCATACCCCTCTGTTTTCGCCGAACACCCAGGTCTCACTACTCAGGTAACGCACGACGTGGACGTCGGTGATAATGTGCCCTTCAAGTCAGTGCCCTACCGTGTGCCCCCGGTAAAGTTGCCAGCTTTACGGGAGGAGTTAAAGTACATAGTTGAGAGAGGGATGATCACTGAAGGTTATGTGAAGTGGACATCACCCGTCACGTTGCAGCCTAAACCTGACGGCAAGGTGCGGTTCTGCATAGATTTTCGTAGGCTAAATGGCTTGACCACTACCAACCCTTACCCTTTGCCTCGAGTTGACGACAGCGTGGACAAGATAGGGAATGCAAAGTACCTTACTAAAATTGATCTTGTAAAAGGCTACTGGCAAGTACCCCTGTCGGACCGAGCTAAGCAAGTTTGTGGTTTTGTGGTAGATGGCAAGACCTACCAATGTAACGTAATGCCTTATGGGCTTAAGAACGCACCTGCCACGTTTCAGAACCTGATGAACGATATTTGTGACGAAATCCCTAACTGCACGGTCTACCTTGATGACGTGATAGTGTATGATGACAATTTTGAAAATCACCTAAGGCACTTAGAGACCCTGTTTGGGAAGTTGCACGATGCTGGGCTGGTGGTGAACCTGAGGAAGTGCGAGTTTGTAAAGGCTACTGTGCAGTATCTTGGCTTCGTGGTCGGGTTAGGCCGGGTGTGCCCCCCCCTGAGCAAGATACAGGCTATCAATATGTTTCCCAGGCCCACCACTAAGCGCCAGGTCATGCGGTTCCTAGGTATGATAGGCTATTATAGGCGCTTAATCCGGGGATACTCTACTGTCTTAGCACCGTTAACTGATCTACTGTCGAAGTCAGTGAAGTTCTGTTGGGCTGCGGAGTGTCAGAGGGCTTTCGACCTAGTCAAGCACCTGCTGTGTACACATCCGATTTTGAGAGCCCCAGACTTCTCCAGGAGTTTTCAGCTGGCGACTGATGCCAGCGGTGTGGGTGCCGGGGCAGTGTTACTGCAGACTGATTCCGAGGGCGTGGAACACCCAGTGAGCTTCTTTTCTCGCAAGTTTAATTCGGCACAAAGGAATTACTCGACTATAGAGAAGGAGCTTCTTGCTATCGTTTTGTCGCTCAAACATTTCGAAGTTTATGTTCCAGCCTACGGCCCGGTAGTGACGATTTATACGGACCATCATCCCTTGAAATTCCTAAATCAGTTTCACAATCGGAATATGCGGTTGACCAGGTGGTCCCTAATGCTCCAAGAGTATAATCTCAACATTCAGCATATTGCCGGGAGTGAGAACGTGATAGCAGATTGTCTATCAAGGGTTGATGATCCAGGATAGTCGTGCACGGTGTGTGGGTTGAGCAGGAGTAAAATTAGGCTATCATAACGCCGTCCAAAAAGATTATAAAACAATAAAATAAACGAGAAAATTTGTTTTAGTTTTGTAAGTCTTTATTGTTGTAGCATGATGCATGCGATATTGTGTTTTATGTATAATTCACACTTCAGTTGTTGTGCACCTTTTGCAATTAGTGGCAGCTAAGGGTAGCAGGTCGGTTGGTTGCCTGTCAGATTTTGATAATGCTTCTAAGGTCGATTATCTAAAATCTTGGGGGGGCTGTGACGCACCCAGTGCGTGGCAACTTAACCTGATTGTACTCCTTGGTACTCCACTGTATCGACACGGTGCGGGGCCGTGTACCGTGTTCGCTGCTTATATTGAGTGTGACAACGTATAACTATGTTCTTTGTATCTCTGCAAAGGTCTCGTCATTTGCTAACCAGTGGTGGGTTTTGTTTTAAGCCATGTCGAGACCTTCCATTTAATATGTAGTATCAATAGAGAAGTTGATAGATGAGATGATAGGAATTCAGAGAGAGAGAGTGAGTTAGACTTCAGAGCGAGAGGGTAGCAATGGTTGCCAGACGTATGGACCGGTTGGCAGCCCTGCGCTTATAGCTAGGTGCGACAGGGTTGGTAGTACATTGCCGCCTGCATATGCTGCCGGGCTGCCCATGTTGTCGTACTGCACATTGCATGGAGGCTCGCTGTGTGTTCCATGATCAGGTTGCCTAGAACCTTTGAGATTCTAACATCCCTTGCCCTCTCTCCCAATTTCTCACGGTTGCACTCTTTCTCTCTGACGACATTACTCTCATTTCATTCTTCTCTCTATTTAAATGCATACCCTTCCCTTGAGGTCCTAAAGGAGTTTCAGCACTCACCTCTCGTATTACTCTTAGGACAAGCATATATTTACATGTATTAGATTTAAGGGGTTAATGTGAACAGCGATCTTCTTGATGAGGATAGTTGGTGAACGTTCTACATGTTCACGAGTTATATGCCCAGCTCATCATCCAATTTGTGACTAGACTAGTGCCATGTGTAAGAGCCCGACCATGCCCAGGAGTTGTCTGTAGAGGGGTGAGGACTTAGCCTTGATTTGCCTACCGAGCCAGGAGCGAGTGTAGTACCAGAGACTACAGCTCGCTCGTAGTGCCGGTATAGTAGAGTAACGTAATTTATCTGTCCTTGTGTTCTCTGCAGTCTTTTCCTGGGTTCTCGCTTTCGGTGCTGGGACTCGTTGTTCCTGTGACTTGGCCTGCTAGCTAGAACACATGGGGATGATGAGTGGGTGATATCTTTATTTTACTATGCATTGCAGCTCTCTTTAAGTTTATGTATATAACACTTTACAATACACATTACTCACACACAAGACAACACTATTAATACTTTCATGTATCAATTAACTGCACTGTCGTTTTGCTGCTGTGTCCAGAGTTCCGTTGCGTAGGGCGCATACGGACTCAGAGGGGAGACAGAGTGAGAGAAGCGAAGTAGCCTATGCGGTAGTAGGCTACCGGCGCAGTACTGTTGCCTGCAACCTTTTAGTTATTCCAAGTATAGATTCATTATTACAATAAGTGACTACTATTTATGTTCCTTCCATGTGTATTATTAGGTATCTACTGGATCATGATCATCTTGTATGCTACATGCTAGTGCATGTTAGTAGGGGACAGTTATTCTAGTGCACGCGCTTTCAAGTAGGCGTGTACATTTGTCATTTAGCTTTTCACTGTCATACCTTTAGCCTGCTTCTATTCTACATTATTAGAGGCTTAATATTAACGTAGTTTCTTGAGTATTGCATTTCTTTATTAATAACGTAACCTATAAATGTCTGAGGGAGTTTAGCCTCATAGCCTACCCCTGTTGTACACTTTCGCCGAGTTAAGGTACCTCGTTACCATAGACGATAACTCTGTAGGGCGTTGGTGCTTTTGTTGTCTGGAGCATATGAGGCCTCTCGAAGTCAAGGGGCCTACGAACCAAATCACAGTTTCGAGTTATAAGGGGTTAAAGTCTAAGAAAGGTACTGCACTCCAACACCAACATCATTTTTATTTGTCAGGTCGAGAGCTTTCCATTGATGTATAATATTGTCATAGGAGTATAATTTTGGAGTGCAGTACCTTTCTTAGACTTTAACCCCTTATTACTCGAAACTGTGATTTGGTTCGTAGGCCCCTTGACTTCGAGAGGCCTCATATAGTATTTGGGACTGGAATCGAGCGTGTCGTTGTCACATAAGCCATTTCTGTCCTACGATCAAGAATCCCGAATATGTATTGCCGATCCAGCCGTAACAATATATATATATATATATATATATATATATATATATATATATATATATATATATATATATATATATATATATATATTCTCACGTTGTTGGACAAACACTTTACACAAAGAAAGTAGGTTTAACTAAAGTATGAATAATCCCTATGGAAAGTGCAGTACTCTACATTGAATGTTACTCCCGTTAAAGGCTGCCTAACATTACGCTATTAATATATATTGCCAGAGAACACAGTCCAATACTACTAACCTCTCCTCAGATCAATAAAGTAAGTATTAATTCAGGCATTATTTTCATTCATGCATATTAAACAGAGAACTCTCGAGAACGGTTCATTCTAACTTCTATCATAATAACTGTTCATTAATGTTCGAACCCTTGTTGAGACACATTATTATTTAACAACTTATATCTAGATGACAATTCCTAACGATTATCAACATTTAACGTTAACTATTATTGACACTACTGTTTTTTACTATTTTCCCTTGAATATACAACATTCTCAGTAAGTACTAGAACTATACAAATACCTATAACAAAATTAATCCCTTTATATAATACACGATTACTTCCACAAAAGTAGAACACAATTGGAAATTGAGCATCTATATAAATGCCCGGTCTGTCTGATCATTATGTAGTGGTAGCTAAGGTTAGGATACAAAAGAAGTGGGTGAGGAGAGCGGGAAGGAGGCGAGAGGAGGGTGGAATGGTGAGAAGGGTGGAGAGGTTGCAGGAGGAGGAAGTCAGGGAGGAGTACAGGAGAGCAGTGGAAAGACGACTAGGTGGGTTCGACCTGGAAGTTATGGAGGAAGTGGAGGAGATGAGCAAGGTGTTTAAGGATGAGATCTGTGCAGCATGTGAGGAGGTGTGTGGAGTGAGGAGAAGAGGGAGGGGAGTGAAAGGTACAGCATGGTGGACAGAAGAGGTAAGAATAGCTGTGGAAGAAAAGAAGAAAGCATATAGAGAGTGGTTGGGTAGTAGAGGGAATGAAGATTCCGAGAGACAGAAACGAGCGAGGTACGTGGAGAGTAAGAGGGTGGTGAAGAGAGTAGTGAAGGAAAGTAAGAGAAGAGTAGATGAGGAATTTGGAAGGAATCTGAGTGTAAAATGGAGGGAGAGTAAGAAACTGTTCTGGAAAGAAGTCAAGAAAGTTAGGGAAGGTAGCAAGGGAAACAGTAAGGGTGTGAAAGATAAGAATGGGAGAATGCTAGCCGAGAAGCAAGAGAGAGTTGAAAGATGGAGGGAGTACTTCAGCGAGTTGCTAAATGAAAGGAATGAAGAGCCAGCAAACATAGCTGGATATGGTATGGGAGGGAGAAGAAGAGAAGTAGTGGAGGAGGAGGTGGGGATCAGGAGGTCAGAAGTGTGGGAAGCCATGAAAAGAGTGAAGTTGGGGAAAGCACCAGGAACAGATGGAGTGTGTGGGGAAATGTTGAGGTATGGTGGTGAGATAGTGATAGAATGGGTATGGAAAATGTGCAAACTAGCATGGGAGAAGGGGAGTGCACCCGATGACTGGAAGACTGGCATAATAGTCCCCCTATATAAGGGCAAAGGGGAAAGAGGAGTGTGTGGTAACCACCGAGGAATATGTCTTCTAAGCGTAGTAGGGAAGGTATACAGTAGGGTAGTGATTGAGAGAGTGAGAGTGAGAACGGAGAAATGGATAGGCGACGAGCAGGGAGGTTTTAGGAAGGGAAGAGGATGTGTAGATCAGATTTTTACCCTGAATTGTGTTGTGGAGAAGTATCTGGAGAAGAAACAAAAGGTGTATGTTGCCTTTATGGACTTGGAGAAGGCCTATGACAGAGTGGATAGAGAAGGTTTGTGGAAAGTACTTAGAATATACGGAGTAGAGGGCAAGTTGCTGAAAGCAGTGAAGAGCATGTATGAGGGTGCAAAGGCGGCAGTACGTGTGGAGAGTGAGCAGAGCGAGTTCTTTGACCTGAATGTTGGTTTGAAACAGGGGTGTGTGATGTCCCTGTGGGTTGTTTACTGTATATATGGATGGAGTTATGAAAGAAATACTATCAAGAGCAGTGGATGTTGGTGTATCGCTGAAAAGGGAGGGAATTGAGTGGAAGCTACCTATACTGCTGTTTGCGGATGATACAGTTCTGATGAGTGATAATGAATGGGAGTTGCAGGGTCTGGTAAATGAGTTTGGAACAGTGTGCGAAAAACGGAATTTGAAGGTAAATACGGGGAAGAGCAAGGTTATGGTCTTCGAAAGGGGTGAAGTCACAGAGTGTGAGGTGAAGCTGAACGGTCAGGCTATGGAGATCGTCAACTCTTTTAAGTATCTGGGCAGTGTGTTGAGTAAAGATGGGACTATGATGAAGAGGTGCGGGAGAGGGTACAACAGGGGAAGAGGGTTGTAGGAATGCTAAAAGCAGTAACAAGAAATAGGGTGGTCAGTATAGAAGTGAAGAAGTCCTTGCATGACAGTGTGGTAATCCCGACACTGACTTACGGAAGCGAAGCATGGACGTTGGTTGAGAGACTCAGACCAAGAGTGAGAGCAGTGGAAATGAATTACTTAAGGAGTGCGTGCGGAATTACATGGAGGGATAGACAGACTAATGAGGAAGTAAGAAGGAGGTGTGGTGTGGAGGTAGATGTGCTGGAAAGTGTGAAAAGGAACAACTTGAGATGGTTCGGCCATATGGAACGTATGGAAAGCGAGAGAATGACTAAGAGGGTGTACGAGAGCGAGGTGGAGGGACAGAGGGGGAGAGGTAGACCGAATATGAGGTGGAAGGATGGAGTGAGGAACTACATGAACGAAGGCGGTGCTGGTTGGGAGGAGGGGCGTCGACTGACTGGGGACAGAGGTGCATGGGGGCGGTTCGTTCGTGGCCACCCCTTCGGGGATCACGGCGTCGGGCAATAGATAGATAGATAGATAAATGCCCGTTACACTCTTGACTTAAAAACTACAAAATATATACTGTTAACCTCTCCGCTGCATACCCCCTATAGTATACAGGCACCCCTGTGCGGAGGTATGACGATTTGGGGCGACCCTTGCAAATATCGATGAAAAGTACATCAACGTGTAGGGAATGTTCGCGTGCATCGAGCCATATATATTTGACCCCACAAAAAATGTCTGGGGGGGTGGGTGGTCCGTAATTGAAAAAAGTGGAGCGAATGGCATCGCGCGGCCAGATTGTTATCGCGCGGCAAGATTTCCCGGGTGAATATCCGCGCGGCCAGGGGGTAGGAGTAGAGGGAGGGGAGGGCGGGTTAGGGCGTAATGTCGCATATGTATCCAATTTTGAGCACTTTTATGCTCTGTAGAGTATGTGTACATATATGTATTTATGTGTACGTGTGTAGGCCACCCATATACCAAGGAATATGCGACATATAAGCAAATTATGAGAGAGTTTAGAGGCGGGAACTGAGGTGAGAGAGTTTACGCGGGAGACAAGTGCTTGTGTACATATATGTACGTATGTGTACGTATGTAGGCCACCCATATACCAAGGAATATGCCGCATATAGACCAAATATGCGACATATAAGTGAATTATGAGAGAGTTTACAGGCTGGAACTGAGGTGAGAGACTTTATGCGGGAGACAAGTGCTTGTGTACCGCTTGAGTGAGTGCGGGTTTAGCGTGTGGCGGGGGTGGTATCGAGAGTTGCCAATTGTACAGGGTCTATTGGCTGCAATATCACGTATATATCGTATTTTCAGCACTGTCATGCTATATATAAAGTATGTGTAGGCCACCCATATACCAAGGAATATGCCGCATATAGACCAAATATGCGACATATAAGCGAATTATGAGAGAGTTTTACAGGCGGGAACGGAGGTTATGAGAAAAGTGTGGTTGGTGGGTGGTAGGGAGGGAGGGAAGGAAGTTGTGTCTGTGAGTCGCGAGTTGCTGGCAAGCCAAGGTCAGCCAGCTGTATGTGCAATTATTGTTGTCCCTGTCGCTGTTGTCGCCTTGCCCTTCGTCCCTTTCTTCCCTTTTGCAGGGCCAGGGGCAGGGGCAGAAGGGCCGGCAGAGGCAGCAGGGGGCGGCTGGTGGTGGTGGTGATGGTGGCAAGGTGGTAGTGGCCAAGGTAAAAGTTTTTTTACCCATGCCCTTCCCTGTCTTCCCAGTGGCCCCTGCAGGTCCTGCAGCCCAATGGCGGCCCCCTGCGTCGGTGGTAGTGGTGGCAGTGGTGGCAGTGGTGGTGGTAGTGTGGTAGCAGTTTCCTGGGTGGTGGTGGCAGTGTCCTAGAAAGACAATGACTCTGTGCACTGCCCTTGCTTGCACATGTTTTACGTGCTTTATGTGCAGGTTCCTCGTCCTCGGACCTACTCGTGCCGTAGTAATGGTAGCTAGGGTCTTTGGCAGCCACTTTCTGCTTTCCACGGCCGCTGACACCACCAGAAGGAGGGCTGGTTGTGTCATCAGGGCGAGAGCGTGAGGGTGGTGTAGGCTCCAATGCGTGTGTACCGCTTGCCTGTGTGCGGGCCGAGCGTGTGGGGTGGAGGTATTGAGAGGTGCCAAGTCGTACTACACTCGCACCAATTTGTAGCCGCCTGGCTGTAAGACCGCGGTTTTGGTACGCGTTGAAAAACCGGGATTATATAAGGGGTTCCGCAGCGCAGCGGTAAAACTCTTATTAGTGTTTCAGCACTTGCCGGGTTAATATATAAATAGGCTATACTTGGATATCTTATTGTGAATCAAATGTTTTGTATATATTATCAATTAATAACCAATAATAAGGAAGTTAATTTATGATATGAAATTTTTTTTGATTTTTATTTGTTAAATATGTAACATACATTTATGAATACTTTAGGTTGCAACGAGTAACATATATTGATTACAATTATCAACTTAGCCAGACTGTATTGATCCATTAATTATAAAATTAAGTGTATGAACTGTAGTTGTAATATAGTTTAACTTTCAATAGAAACACAGTTTACGCTTGGACCATTAAGTAATTACGTATATACTGTATGTGATCTCGAATGACAATACAAATGTCTCATTTCGTTTAACACTCTCTGTATGGCGATGAAATATTAATTTTCAGTTATTATTTACAATATATGATTACTTTGATTGAAAAAAATAGTCAATAATTATGTTATTGACTATAATTAATTATATAATTAATAAACAAAAAACATCCCTCAGCAAGTTCGTGTAACTTATTGCAAATTGTCATCCAAAAAAACAAACAAATTAATAACAATACATAAGATTATTCCTGGTCAGCGAAAGCATGTCTGCAATTTAGTGAAACCGACCTTTGGCCTGGACATTTACCTACAACAACCTAACATATTTAGCATAAAGAGATGTCTTAGAAACCTTTTCAGCTTGAAGTGGACCTGGGGAGGTGTTTATTTTAGCTTGAAACATATGATTGTTTTCGAAAATCGCCAAAACAATCAAAAGCCCCAATAATATAAAGTAGTAATAATATTACTAATGATAATAAGGAATATAATTATAAACAAAGAAGAGAATGCCGGCCCAACCTCAAAACTGTGGTATGAACATGTGCAAATAGTGTACTGTTTATGTTGCCAGATCACTGTGACCTATTCGCCCTAAACTTTGGTGCAAGTTGTTGTGTTCTCAGCCACTCCCTTAACACTGCTTGTGGTTATTATATTAGTTAATGTATTACTGAGGATTTGGCTTTCCTTAGCCATTTTCGAGCAATGAATTATAGTTACATGCTCTCCCAGACTTCCTTCTAATTAAAATATATTCCAGTCAGGCCCCCTTCAAATTAAGTATAGACCGGAATATAATCGACATGTCAATAAGAGTGAAGCCTCTTATTACTGCCAAACTAATGAGGTTGACATTCTAAGAGTCTCCAAACTAATGAAGCAAAACAGAGGAGGGTAAAAAAGACCTCCCTCATACCAAATACGGGTAAGCAAAAATAATGTCTATAAACTCATGATTTTTATCATTATTATGAGTGGAATCTGAATCTTAGAAAATAATATTAATTATAATTCAACACAAAGTAAATTATTTCGTTGTGGTAGATTTTAACGGGATGAATATGCTTAGGCATATTCATTTCTGTGTGTCCAGGCATTTTGGCTCGAACGTCCCTTGATTTTGGCCCTGTCACTCTTTCAACTATGGGGGAGGCACTCGCTATAGGCAGTAATGCCTTTTGCCTCCCTCAATCACATAGAAAAAAAAAAAAAAAAAAAAAAAGGCGGGTATTTTTCCTCTAATTCTGTTCAATATAATTTTTTTTTATTATGTCACCCTACCACCATATCTGTAGCCCAGAGCAATTTGAAATTAGTTCCAATGAACAAAATTGGGTCAAGCTCTCACAATATAAGTTACCATTCCCTCCTTACCTCCTAACACCCAGGAAAATTGATCAATAGTTTGCATGTCTGTTTGTTTATTTTTCTGAAAGCAGACCCCTCCACTTTATACTTGGAAGCGAATGTTTTCCATGTTTGAATACTGGATGATATTTAGTTATTTTATTATGTTTACAAGACAGCATGAGTTGTTGATATTAAGATAAAATGAACCTCATATTCGTACTTGGTATACAACTGTCACAATTACATGGAGAAGTGGCCCTGTTTTTTATAAATTTCAGCATCTAAAATACCTCATTATTGTACACACTCCCTCCCTCAACCAATGTAATAAACACACTGATATAAGTATGGGTGGCAAGCTTAGTACCTCCTGGGAAAGTTTGTGAACAAGCGAGGCCAGTTGGTGCAACTAATTCAGCTGTTACTACCAGACTGTATAATGTATATAATTATGTACGTGGGCCACATGCGACATATATTTATGTTGGCCCCAGTGAAACGGTTATATATTAATTAAAATAGATATCAGAAGAGTATGACACGTGTTGTTGATTCCAGACTTTGGTATAATCCACCGATAAAACTGCTCATGTGTAGGCTGTTTCACACCGCTGGTTGCTGGCATTCCAATTCCAATCTGCTGGGATGATTTAACAGAGGATTGCAAAGTAAAGCAAGGTACAGTAGATCTACTGAGTTACACAAGGCTAAGCAGTTGAAGGGCAAGGATTGGTTCAACACTGTCTGATACAGAGAACAACTAGACGGCTTCAACTTTCACGAAGGCAGGTTCAGGTAATGTCAGTGGGAAGAGGTTAATTTCGGGAGACCTGTCGGGGAAAAAATATAACATCAATTTATTATGGAAAGGGAGACATTTGGGGATATGTTCCTAGAAAGCATGCATGTTCTAGGGTCGTGAATAATAGTAAATATATTGTGTTCTTTAATTGCGTATTACGTTACAGACAACTGTATTGAATCATTGTTGGATAATACAGTATATATTATGAAATATCTTAAATTAACATATCATGAAATAGCGTGGTACGAAATATTTCTTCTGTTTAATGATTCATTGTAATTATATGCTTGGAAAATAAATGTACATAGGGTTACGGAAAGCATATGTTTGATAAATCCTAGATGGGATTGTGTTTCTTAATACATGGTATGGAATGATGTCATTCTCTGTTATGAGCTAGACTTACATTGTTCAATGTATATTCTACAACAATACAATATAATTAATATAATATAGACACATCAATACATTTAGGTGAGGGTGCAGTAGGCTCTTAACCGGATGTCCAAACCATATATTATTTGTATGTGTATGAAGGAGAAAAAAGGCAGGCTGCCTGTAACGAGTGTTTCTCCCAAAGCCAAAAGAGTGAGTGGCAGAGGGCCATATTCCAGGGACTGTGGGGTCAAAATGCTGGACACACGAAGTTTAAGGTATTCTAAGTCATAGGATGGGGAAATATATATGAACATTTCCTTTTCAATAGGTATAATATCTCGATAACATTTGAAATTTAGAATTTTGTTTATTGAAGATGGTATGGTTAGAATGTTTATATATAACCTACTCCCAAAGTTTGAAAGCATGGTACGAATTCTGACTATGGTTGTATATTACCTCTCAATAGTTCATGAAAATTACATTAAGTTGTTTCATGTGAACATTAAAACTACATCTCTGTACACTTCTCATATCCCATAGTTTAGCTCTATGTAAAGGTCACAGTCTATTGAATGTGACTATACCGGTATGCTGAGAGTTGAATATAATTATGCTGCAATATATTGGGAACTCCACTAGCTATCCGTTGTAATCATCTCTATTTGTATTGATTATCATTCTTATTGTGTAGTGTCTCTCCCTAGTAACGACTGCTGGTAGTCAAGGTTATAGAACAGGAATGCTATGTAGTACATAATATTTACCTTCACAGCTCCACCAAACAATTGCACTTAATAACAGTAGCTTATAAACGTTTCTTTAAAAAAAAAGGTTAGCTAAGTTTACCTCTTCAATAGCCTGAGACGCTATTTAATCATTCTATCCATTTTCATAAATAATTATTTATATTTAGTAACACATATTAATCTAACGCTGTTTTGTTTAATTGGGAAGACAATTTAGTTGAAAATTGTAAACAATGATATCAATGAACTGTTTTACTCGGAGACAGGTTCCCTTGGATAAATACATTAAGATGAGGGTAGTTAGCACGAAATTCTACCCTGTTCTAAATACGTTGCCAAAACTCTTGAACATTAACTTCTATTATTCACAAATGACTAGAGTAACCTAACTAATATATCTAGTTTTGGGAAGGGTCAGCCAGAAATAGGAGTAGATATTTACAGGTCATTTGCTCTAACTTATCTAACTTATCTTCTGATCTAACTACTAGTTCCAATTGGGACAGAGAAAACCTTGTTGCCTTTAATGCTTCCAAAACCCAATTTCTTCATCTTACTACCCGTTCAGAACTCCCAGAAGACTATCCCTTACAATTCAACAATAACAAAATCAATCCTTCATCTTCTCTCAATATTCTCGGTGTCTCTTTTTCTTCTGCTATCACTTGGAAGGACCATATTACCAGTCTTGCTAAGGCAGCCTGCCAGAAGCTGGGTGTACTCAACCACCTCAAGGGGTTCTTTACCCCTGCACAGCTTCTTGCTCTGTACAGGGGCACAGTGCGTCCATGTATTGAGTATTGTTCACATGTGTGGGGAGGTTCCTCTAACACAGCAGTGCTAGACAAAGTAGAAAGGAAAGCCTTTCATATCATTAACTCCCGCCCACTCACCAACTGTAATCTCTCTTTCTTCGCCGCAATGTTGCATCTCTCTCGCTATTCTATCGCTACTATAATAATCAATGTTCCTCAGAGCTTTCCCAGTGTATACCTCCTCCTCTACGTAGGGTACGTAGTACCCGTCTTGCAACACAATCCCACTCCTACTCTGTGCTTCTCCCCAACCCAAGAGTGAAACGTAATTCTAAGTCTTTCTTCTATTCAAGTGCTGAGCTCTGGAACTCTCTCCCAGAGTCAGTCTTTCCCTCTTCCTATGACTTAAATTGCTTCAAACTGTGTGTGTCCAGACATTTTGGCTCGAACGTCCCTTGATGTTTGCCCTTTCACTCTCTCAACTCTAGGGGAAGCACTCGATACAGGTAGTTCCGCCTTGTCTCCTTCACTCACATAAACAAAACACAAAACAATTTGTTTAGCTACAAGGGTTAGGATTCACGATTTCTGATCTACCTACTTGGAATAGGGTATAGTATGACAGAGAGGATTATAATAAGAGTAACCCATCACATATGCCTCATCTACATAATATCGTAGCCTTCATATAATGTGTATTAAAGTTACTACTGGTATTATAACTGTGTAAAGGAATGAACAACATAACCAGACCACCAGAATAATGTGTATTAAAGTTACTACTGGTATTATAACAGTGTAAATGAAAGAACAACATAACCAGACCACCAGAATAATGTGTATTAAAGTTACTACTGGTATTATAACTGTGTAAAGGAATGAACAACATAACCAGACAACCAGAATAATGTGTATTAAAGTTACTACTGGTATTATAACTGTGTAAAGGAATGAACAACATAACCAAACCACCAGAATAATGTGTATTAAAGTTACTACTGGTATTATAACTGTGTAAAGGAATGAACAACATAACCAGACCACCAGAATAATGTGTATTAAAGTTACTACTGGTATTATAACAGTGTAAAGGAATGAACAACATAACCAGACCACCAGAATAATGTGTATTAAAGTTACTACTGGTATTATAACTGTGTAAAGGAATGAACAACATAACCAGACCACCAGAATAACGTGTATTAAAGTTACTACAGGTATTATAACTGTGTAAAGGAATGAACAACATAACCAGACCACCAGAATAATGTGTATTAAAGTTACTACTGGTATTATAACTGTGTAAAGGAATGAACAACATAACCAGACCACCAGAATAACATGTATTAAAGTTACTACTGGTATTATAACTGTGTAAAGGAATGAACAACATAACCAGACCACCAGAATAATGTGTATTAAAGTTACTACTGGTATTATAACAGTGTAAAGGAATGAACAACATAACCAGACCACCAGAATAATGTGTATTAAAGTTACTACTGGTATTATAACTGTATAAAGGAATGAACAACATAACCAGACCACCAGAATAATGTGTATTAAAGTTACTACTGGTATTATAACTGTGTAAAGGAATGAACAACATAACCAGACCACCAGAATAATGTGTATTAAAGTTACTACTGGTATTATAACTGTGTAAAGGAATGAACAACATAACCAGACCACCATAATAACGTGTATTAAAGTTACTACTGGTATTATAACTGTGTAAAGGAATGAACAATATAACCAGACCACCAGAATAACGTGTATTTAAGTTACTACTGGTATTATAACTGTGTAAAGGAATGAACAACATAACCAGACCACCAGAATAACATGTATTAAAGTTACTACTGGTATTATAACTGTGTAAAGGAATGAAGAACATAACCAGACCACCAGAATAATGTGTAGTAAAGTTACTACTGGTATTATAACTGTGTAAAGGAATGAACAACATAACCAGACCACCAGAATAATGTGTATTAAAGTTACTACTGGTATTATAACTGTGTAAAGGAATGAACAACATAACCAGACCACCAGAATAATGTGTATTAAAGTTACTACTGGTATAATAACTGTGTAAAGGAATGAACAACATAACCAGACCATCAGAATAATGTGTATTAAAGTTACTACTGGTATTATAACTGTGTAAAGAATGAACAACATAACCAGATCACCAGAATAATGTGTATTAAAGTTACTACTGGTATTATAACTGTGTAAAGGAATGAACAACATAACCAGACCACCAGAATAATGTGTATTAAAGTTACTACTGGTATTATAACTGGGTAAAGGTTTGAACAATGTAACCAGACCACCAGAATAATGTGTATTAAAGTTACTACTGGTATTATAACTGTGTAAAGGAATGAACACCATAACCAGACCACCAGAATAATGTGTATTAAAGTTACTACTGGTATTATAACTGTGTAAAGGAATGAACAACATAACCAGACCACCAGAATAACGTGTATTAAAGTTACTACTGGTATTATAACTGTGTAAAGGAATGAACAACATAACCAGACCACCAGAATAACGTGTATTAAAGTTACTACTGGTATTATAACTGTGTAAAGGAATGAACAACATAACCAGACCACAAAATAATGTGTATTAAAGTTACTACTGGTATTATAACTGTGTAAAGGAATGAACAACATAACCAGACCACCAGAATAATGTGTATTAAAGTTACTACTGGTATTATAACTGTGTAAAGGAATGAACAACATAACCAGACCACCAGAATAATGTGTATTAAAGTTACTACTGGTATTATAACTGTGTAAAGGAATGAACAACATAACCAGACCACCAGAATAACGTATTAAAGTTACTACTGGTATTATAACTGTGTAAAGGAATGAACAACATAACCAGACCACCAGAATAACGTGTATTAAAGTTACTACTGGTATAATAACTGTGTAAAGGAATGAACAACATTACCAGACCACCAGAATAATGTGTATTAAAGTTACTACTGGTATTATAACTGTGTAAAGGAATGAACAACATAACCAGACCACCAGAATAACGTGTATTAAAGTTACTACTGGTATTAAAACTGTGTAAAGGAATGAACAACATAACCAGACCACCAGAATAACATGTATTAAAGTTACTACTGGTATTATAACTGTGTAAAGGAATGAACAACATAACCAGACCACCAGAATAACGTGTATTAAAGTTACTACTGGTATTATAACTGTGTAAAGGAATGAACAACATAACCAGACCATCAGAATAATGTGTATTAAAGTTACTACTGGTATTATAACTGTATAAAGGAATGAACAACATAACCAGACCACCAGAATAATTTGTATTAAAGTTACTACTGGTATTATAACAGTGTAAATGAATGAACAACATAACCAGACCACCAGAATAATGTGTATTAAAGTTACTACTGGTATTATAACTGTGTAAAGGAATGAACAACATAACCAGACCACCAGAATAACGTGTATTAAAGTTACTACTGGTATTATAACTGTGTACAGGAATGAACAACATAACCAGACCACCAGAATAACATGTATTAAAGTTACTACTGGTATTATAACTGTGTAAAGGAATTAACAACATAACCAGACCACCAGAATAATGTGTATTAAAGTTACTACTGGTATTATAACAGTGTAAAGGAATGAACAACATAACCAGACCACCAGCATAATGTGTATTAAAGTTACTACTGGTATTATAACTGTGTAAAGGAATGAACAACATAACCAGACCACCAGAATAATGTGTATTAAAGTTACTACTGGTATTATAACTGTGTAAAGGAATGAACAACATAACCATACCACCAGAATAACGTGTATTAAAGTTACTACTGGTATTATAACTGTGTAAAGGAATGAACAACATAACCAGACCACCAGAATAATGTGTATTAAAGTTACTACTGGTATTATAACTGTGTAAAGGAATGAACAACATAACCAGACCACCAGAATAATGTGTATTAAAGTTACTACTGGTATTATAACTGTGTAAAGGAATGAACAACATAACCAGACCACCAGAATAACGTGTATTAAAGTTACTACTGGTATTATAACTGTGTAAAGGAATGAACAATATAACCAGACCACCAGAATAACGTGTATTTAAGTTACTACTGGTATTATAACTGTGTAAAGGAATGAACAACATAACCAGACCACCAGAAAAATGTGTATTAAAGTTACTACTGGTATTATAACTGTGTAAAGGAATGAACAACATAACCAGACCACCAGAATAATGTGTATTAAAGTTACTACTGGTATTATAACTGTGTAAAGGAATGAACAACATAACCAGACCACCAGAATAACATGTATTAAAGTTACTACTGGTATTATAACTGTGTAAAGGAATGAAGAACATAACCAGACCACCAGAATAATGTGTAGTAAAGTTACTACTGGTATTATAACTGTGTAAAGGAATGAACAACATAACCAGACCACCAGAATAATGTGTATTAAAGTTACTACTGGTATTATAACTGTGTAAAGGAATGAACAACATAACCAGACCACCATAATAATGTGTATTAAAGTTACTACTGGTATAATAACTGTGTAAAGGAATGAACAACATAACCAGACCATCAGAATAATGTGTATTAAAGTTACTACTGGTATTATAACTGTGTAAAGGAATGAACAACATAACCAGACCACCAGAATAATGTATATTAAAGTTACTACTGGTATTATAACTGTGTAAAGGAATGAACAACATAACCAGACCACCAGAATAATGTGTATTAAAGTTACTACTGGTATTATAACTGGGTAAAGGTTTGAACAACGTAACCAGACCACCAGAATAATGTGTATTAAAGTTACTACTGGTATTATAACTGTGTAAAGGAATGAACACCATAACCAGACCACCAGAATAATGTGTATTAAAGTTACTACTGGTATTATAACTGTGTAAAGGAATGAACAACATAACCAGACCACCAGAATAACGTGTATTAAAGTTACTACTGGTATTATAACTGTGTAAAGGAATGAACAACATAACCAGACCACCAGAATAACGTGTATTAAAGTTACTACTGGTATTAAAACTGTGTAAAGGAATGAACAACATAACCAGACCACCAGAATAATGTGTATTAAAGTTACTACTGGTATTATAACTGTGTACAGGAATGAACAACATAACCAGACCACCAGAATAACGTGTATTAAAGTTACTACTGGTATTATAACTGTGTAAAGGAATGAACAACATAACCAGACCACCAGAATAATGTGTATTAAAGTTACTACTGGTATTATAACTGTGTAAAGGAATGAACAACATAACCAGACCACCAGAATAATGTGTATTAAAGTTACTACTGGTATTATAACTGTAAAGGAATGAACAACATAACCAGACCACCAGAATAATGTGTATTAAAGTTACTACTGGTATTATAACTGTGTAAAGGAATGAACAACATAACCAGACCACCAGAATAACGTATTAAAGTTACTACTGGTATTATAACTGTGTAAAGGAATGAACAACATAACCAGACCACCAGAATAACGTGTATTAAAGTTACTACTGGTATAATAACTGTGTAAAGGAATGAACAGCATTACCAGACCACCAGAATAATGTGTATTAAAGTTACTACTGGTATTATAACTGTGTAAAGGAATGAACAACATAACCAGACCACCAGAATAACGTGTATTAAAGTTACTACTGGTATTAAAACTGTGTAAAGGAATGAACAACATAACCAGACCACCAGAATAACATGTATTAAAGTTACTACTGGTATTATAACTGTGTAAAGGAATGAACAACATAACCAGACCACCAGAATAACGTGTATTAAAGTTACTACTGGTATTATAACTGTATAAAGGAATGAACAACATAACCAGACCACCAGAATAACGTGTATTAAAGTTACTACTGGTATTATAACTGTATAAAGGAATGAACAACATAACCAGACCACCAGAATAACGTGTATTAAAGTTACTACTGGTATTATAACTGTGTAAAGGAATGAACAACATAACCAGACCACCAGAATAATGTGTATTAAAGTTACTACTGGTATTATAACTGTGTAAAGGAATGAACAACATAACCAGACCACCAGAATAACATGTATTAAAGTTACTACTGGTATTATAACTGTATAAAGGAATGAACAACATAACCAGACCACCAGAATAGTATGAGTTGGCACTAATAATTGCTACATTATCTAAGTATGAATAATACAACATCATCGAAAACCAACATAATTAATAAAATATTCTGCATTTTTTAGTAGGAACTTTAGTAGTAATGATTTCCATTAACATGATGTATACTTAGTGACTATAGTTATATAGGGCATACAATTAAAATAATTGGTATGCATATTCCTATAATTAGTGTTACCACTATATATGCACTATGAACTGAATGAATAACGTCAAATAATAATACAATACATGAAACAAATACATGAATAACATATAGACTCCTATTAATATAGAAAGTGCCCGTTATAAACTAAATATATAATAAATAAAACTATCACAAAACATAACAATATTCTTGAACTCCACTGCCTTGTACTTGATTGATTGATTTGGAGAGGTTAGCTACACTGAGAGGGGTCGTTGTTTAGTTATTTTGATCTCTTGCATTTAACCCATTCAATGCCGGTGACGTTTATTTGATTTGATTTAAGCTACATTTAATCGATTTTATGAAGCTCAGGAAAGATATATGGTGGCTGAAAGGATTAATTGGGATAGCCTTTAATCTTTGAATTTATAGACGTCCTTCCTAGACTGAATAATACCGTCTGATAGTTGCCAGAATATAATGAAACAGGACGTCACCAGCATCGAATGAGTTAATTATTTCAGTTTGTTTACGCGATTTCTCTATTAAGTTGGTTAACTTCAATATTAGTTTTCGACTAATGAATAATATCGCTTATTTTTTGACAATGATGAAGTATTTGTCAGTTTATCCTGGTTTAGACGATTCACAACACTTACAGAATGATCTGTGGGAATTATAAGGGTAAAGACTATCTCAATCATCCCTCTAATTTCCATATACCCTGCCTAATCTGAATTAAATCGCCTAATAATAGCCAGGAAACAATCTAGTTGTAGTTAAGGTGTTGATATAGGTTGAGGCTTCTAGACTTGGTAG